>JBAMYA010000006.1:3158294-3168787 GCA_037176975.1 Arrhamphus sclerolepis
TACATGAAACTGTGAGACAAAAAGCAAATTAAAAACGTGTTTCATTATGTTAATTTACATATAGGTCTGATCTTGCAGAATAAACATTATTTCTTTATTTCACATTCTTACATTATGTTTGATAATCAAATATAAATTCAGAAAAGCAATGTAACATAATGCCAACAGCGTACGACACTCTGGAGCTGCTCTCTCCATTTCTATATGCACTACACAAACATACACACACACACATAAACGTATGGAAATAAACTGATTTACCACAAACCTCCAGAAACAACATCTTTCTCTCCACCCATTCTTCAGATGTGGGTTTATCTATGCTGTGTGTGAACGTATGTGTGCTTACACACACACATTCACACACAGCATTTATGGCAGCAGCCCCATCGTGGACATGATGGAGGGTGTGAAGCTGCATTTTAATGGATGATTATGTTTTATGTTTTCTCTACAATGACCTGCACTGGCAGAGCAATATTGTTCCCCTCCCATCCCACCCCTCTCAAACACACACGCACACACACTCACATACACTCTCACATATACATGCATTGCCACTGCCATGACTTTGTCCTCAGTGTAATATCCAGCCACAATATGCTCCTCACCAAAACCTCTAGGCTTCAAATCACCTCCCAGATTTCATCCCAAGCTGTGTTGACATCACTGGTGACATCAGGTGCTCCCCTGTCTGCTTGGGGCAGAAAGGAGCGTGACTTAACATCTACCTTTTATAGTAAAGGACATTCTCTTCTCGATTACCCACTGATGGAAAGGTCAACCAGCATGAGCACCAGCAAGGATTGGAAGCACTCATAATGTAAAACACAGCTCTCCCTCTCTTTTTTCCTCTGTCCTCCTCTTTCCTCTTCTCTTTTCTCCTCTTTACATGCTCTGTCAGCACTCTGGACTCCTTACCTCCATTAATCTGACACCCATTATAAGTGTGATCGAAAGAAAAAACCGAGAGACTGACAGGATTCTGTCAAAATCATATTCTGTCAGATTGAAGGGGGAGAAAGAGGAAAAGAGAGATACCACTTCTCTATCAGTGTGAGAGGCAGAGCACCACAAAGGAGAAATTATTTTGAATTCAGAAGACTATTAGCATGACTATAGATGCATTAAAATGCCATATAATGGGAGCAGAGATGGAAGGCGAGTGAGGGTTGGGGGGTAAAAGTGGGGGGAGGAGCATGATCTATGAGTGACTCTGTCATAGTCGCTTGACTCCATCCTTGTATGGGTACTCACTCTATTCCACACTTTTGCTGTGGAGTTTAATGCCAGGAAGAGTCTCATTTTAATCACACATGAGTGAAGTTGTTTTGAAGTATCCCTTTAATGCCAGATCATTTGATTATCTTCAGGAAATCAAACAAAAACTGCTGCTACGTACAGAACTATGTATTACTGTCGGGTTTAGTGCTTTCATTTCAATGCTGCTCTCCACTGCAGTATTGTACAGGACTATTGCAGTGTTATATACAAACTATTTTTGGGGCAGGTTTGGACAGTTACATGCAGAAGAAAAAAAAAAAAGACTCTTTTATGTGAGAGATGGGCAGAAAACCCTGAAAAATGCTCATGCAAGCAGAAGGACAGCTTGAAACTCCATACAGAAGCTGAGATTTAAACAGGGGATGTTCTCATTTTGGGGGCCACCTACATTCATATACATTATTACACTCTCGCTGTAAGCTGCAGTTTCTTCACTGGCTAGTTTTGACACTATCTTCTGTTACCTCGCAGATCACTTATCAGTGTTTTTTATTGATAACAGCTGCTTGCTATGCATGAAATGCTGGTGGCAGAGTGAACCGACTCAAATGTAAAGGTGCACACTTTAAATCTGCATCAATAAACTAAGATCAGCTGAACAAAAGGTCATTTTTAAGAGGTTGTATTTCTTTGACATGGGGCTACCATGAAATGTTGATTGGCAGCGTTTCAACAGGCTTTTCGAGTAGAAAAGCAAACAAAAAAAGGGAGAAAAATAAAGAAGGAAACTACCATTTTTGTGTGCTTGTGATGCTCATTTAATGATAAATGATAAATTGTGTGAACAACTGAGAACATGCATGTACAGCCTCTTTCAGACAGCAGCCAATTTGTTTCTCTGGCTCATGAGAAGTCTGAGTGGACACAAATTTTTGGTTTTTCTGAGAACTCGGGATTTCTGCAGTTGAACTTCGCAAAGAGGAAAAGTTTGAACTGGTGATATGGAGCACTGCGTTTGCGGCGTGTGTCTTTGTGGACAGATTCTCTCCCAACATCAGACTCTGCTGTTGTTATGTATCTTGGGTTTGAGCTTTAATCTAATAAAGTGTGTGTGCGTTTACAGAGACAAGTGTGTTTCTGTGTGTGCAAATCAATAGTGATATATAATTCACTGCATCCCAGCCCCACCACTCTTTATACCCACACATACTGACTATTTAATATTACATGAGGACACACACACACACACACACACACTTACAGAGCTGGGGGGCAGGGGGAAGGAATGTGTGTGTGATGTGTGCGTGCGTGTTGGTGCACCCCTTAGGATCGTAAAAGAGGGTCGTTTACACCCCCCCAACCTCCTCTCCCTACGTGATCTGAGTGCACTTTTACTTCTTTAAACTTCTTACACTTCCATTTCCTCCACTTTCTCTGTTTTCTCATTTTTCATCTCTTGCTCTCTCCATCTTCTCTATTCTCTGTTTCTCCCTCGCTCTCATGTATCTATATTCATCTGTCTGTCCCTCCCTCTCTCAGTATTGTTTTGAACCTTACCCTTGGGGTCTTCACATTCACTCTTTTTCTGTGTGAATAAATAAGAATTCATCTCCACATTTAAATAGCTCCAGGGTTTCAGCGACACACACTCTCACAAACGCACACACACTTCTCAGTCCTGTTTATAAGTCATTACAGTCTAGGGTCACTGCGGGTCACATCTCTCTCTTTGGCCACCATACTCCATCCTGATTGGTTGTTGACACTGTGGACCACTCGACTTGCCTGTTAGCTTTGCTGTGCTTTCACCCTCACCTTGCCTCCAGTGTATGTTTGTGTACACTGAATTATTTAACAGTTACTGCTTCTGTGTATATATTTCCATATACTGTATGTATTTGTGTGTACATGTGTGTGCACAAGAAAAGCTAAAATACTCAAACGCCCCTGTCCTCCTCATTCTTTTTTTTTTTTAAACTTGGCCTTTCAGCAGGTTTAAAATTTATTCTCTTTCTCTCTCTCACACACACACACACATATAAATATATACACAAACGCAGACACATTCTCTTCATCTTTGGGGCCTCTACATTCATTTTTCATTGCCTCTTGACTATCTATGATTTGCTTCAGTGTGCTTTATTGCTACATGAAAGCGCCGCTTCATAAACATGTTAATGGCTTTGATCACATAATGAGCTGAACAAATATGAAACAACAGGGAGGATTAAATAGAGAGGGATTAAAAAAACTACAGTGCCTGTACAATCTTGGTTTGTCTGAGTGGGAGCTAATTAGAGGTTTATGCTCTCCCATTCTGGAACACTGGAAAGGTTGGCATAACAGGAAGAAGAGCTGGCAGAAGAGAAACACTTACGACACAAACATGCACAAAAGCAAATGCACTAAAATCAATAGTTCAGTGATATTTGTTATCATGGTGACATTCACCCATGACAGGGAGCAAGAGGAAATTAATTGGTTTATGTGCATTTGTTTTTTTTAAATGTTTTAAATTATTATTAAATGACATGTTTTGTATAGAAAGAAAGATAAATATTTTAAATTCTGTTCTGTCCATGTCAGCTGTATTAAAAGTGTAACTTGAGCTTATTAGTTAAATTAAAGCAGCAAAAGATGACTTTCTTTCATGGTGAAATATCTGTTTCATTGTCATTGGAAGGACTATTTGGTTCCTTTTGGGAAGCTATGTTTTTTGTTTGTTTGTGTACTTAAGTATGCTCACATAAAGATCATTTAGTTAAAAAACACACACACATTTATATAATACATATATCAGATTGCTGTACTGTGACCAACTTACTGTCCATCTATCTATTATGTTTGCAAAGCTCAGGGCTTATAAGTTTACATAGTCTAAAAATGTTGTGCTTATAAATTTGCTCTCAATTGTTCAGTTCCTTCCCTTCATGTTTATGATTTTTAATTTTTCGAGAGTTTGTGAAAGAGGAATGGAAGGCAACATTTTCAGTTATTAGGCTCCACTCTTGTTGAAGCAGCTCCCAGTTTGCATTTGGGACAAAGGCACTCTTTCCCACTTTGCGTCAATGTTTTGTCTTTAAAGCTTTTCTTTCCGTTAAAACATATATTTAGGACTGGCTTAAGAGATCCCGAGCCTTGAGTTATGCTGCTATAAGGTCTAGATTGGACCTCCCATGGTGCACTGGGCACTTTCCTAACTATGCTTCTTGTATATTCAACTATTACTGTCATTAACATGATGTTATTTTTTTATGTCTCATAGTAAATTACTGTTGCCACCATTGTCTAGGATGGAGGATTGAATCGAAATATAGATTCAATGCTCTTCTTTGGGTCCTTTAGCTAGGCAGTCAGAGTTTTAATTTGATTTTAAATGGATCATAATGATCTTGGTTTAATTACCATATAAATGTGTAATAACTGGACTGAACTGGACTGTGTTTAATTGGAAAGCAATGAACGTGTTTACTCTCTGTGTAAAGTGCCTTGAGATGCTATTTGCTGTGAACAGGCACTACACAAATGAAGTGAATTGAATTACAGACTCTTTTTTTAATACCCTTAAAAAAACCATTGTCTATGAACATGAGGACACTTTATAATATAGTTGGTAGAGAAATGACAGAGACGTGTTTAGGTGTGCAGATTTGCCACTGTTTTCATCATTATTCAGTCCTCTGTACTCCTGCTGACTGGAGCTCCTTGTTTCAGGATACAAGCTTGTTTTCAGCCCCCCCCCGCCCCATCTCTTTTTTGTGTTTTTGTTGTGTGTCTTCCTTGTACTTATTCCACTGTCTTCTTGATCGTTGAGGTGTTGTGAGTTGTTTTGTCTGTTTAATTACCTGCACCCCAGTTGAGAGGTGAGAGTTTGACAGTTGTCAGCGCTGTGTGACTGCGTGTGACTGTGAGTGCGTATATGTTAGTGAGGGAGAAGGAGGAAGTATAGGGAAGGAGGAGTAAGTGTGACTGTATTGCAAGACCTCGCTTATGTGACAGCATGTAGACATGATGTCTTTGCTGTTGTTCAGGCGCTAGGCGATGTTGTTGTTACTCTTTCACTTTCACACACACTTTCTCTCACACACACACAGTTAGGAGTCTTCCATTGTACTCCATCTCTTGCAGTCTTTTTTTTTTTCGATGGAAGTGGTATTTCTTTGATCCAAGCAGCGACACTGATTAAAAGGAATGATGCCTGTCATGGAGGCAGCTAAAGGAGGACAAGGATGCATCTTTCTTTTATTGCTCTCGCACATTATCTCCATCGCTTCTTTGCTCTCTCTTTTTCTGCTCTAAATGCTCATCCCGTTTTCCAGTTTATATCTGTTTTGTTGGTGATGCCGGCGACTGCTTCATTGTTTCAGGGAGGCCGTGTTGACATGTGTTTGTGTGTGCGTGTGTGTTCCTGCATGCTATGTGTTATGCCAGATCAGGTAGTTTTGAACAGGACAGCAGAATCTGTCTACTTTTCCCCTTCATCTCTCTTTAACAAGTTCATTTATTCATGAGTGTGAACACACTCACACGCTCACACACACACACACACCTACCTTGGTTTGGTGGCTGCGAGCAGATGAAAGAAAGTTCCTGAGCTGTTGTTATAGAGTCTGTCAGCATGACACACACATGCACACACGAAACACACACTAAGTGAAAATGAGACACTTTGTTTTCAGATTTATAGATTTTAATTATTAAAAATGTATAAGGGAGAAAATAATAAGCATTCATTATTCATACACAGCATGTTAATTGGTTCTTGAATATTCAAAACAAAACAATCTCATGAATATTCAGATGTCTAAACAGAGGATTAGATAGCTCAAATGAGGAGAGGAATGCTCTTCTAATGAAAGGAAAATGAAGGAAAAGCAAGAGTGAAGGAGAGGAGAAGAGGCCAGGAGAGGAGAAGAAGAAAATGAATGAGGAGTGGATGCGGTGTGGTGGAGGATGGAAAATGAGCTGAAGAAATGCAACGATGAAGAGAGAAAAGCCAAAGAGTAAGGCATCAGAGTCAGGGGGGTCTTTTGTGTTTTCCTCCATGATGGATGACACTGTTGACTAAACAAGCTAAATGAGGAGCTTTTTTTTTTTTTTTTTTTTTCCTGCAACGCTGTTGAAATATTATTAACACGCAGCAACTTTAGTGAAACATATGATTCAGCGGCACATAATGACCTTGGCTATTGATTTGGGAATTGAGGGAGCAGCGGTGTTTTCATACTGTTCGCAGCATGGTGGTTGGGGGTGTATCACATGGTTTGTTGCAACGCCGTTCCCAGTTAAACTCTGTCATTAAAACATTAACTCCTCCTGCACCTTAATATACATCCTCTGTTGTACTTATACACAGATACACACTTAACAGCCTTAATTAGCTGGGCAAGTGTCCAGTCTTGTAATTAGGTAATAACAGCAATGTGGATGTGACTAATTAGTGGTAGGAGGTGCTTGTGAATTAGAAAGCCAACAACACCATTACTGTGTGTGCTGCTAAAATAACACGGACAGCTAAATGTAATTTTGAAATCCATGTGTAAAATAGGTCCTACAGGATTCATCATTTTAAGTGTGTCTGTTGATTGAACTCTTCTAATCCTTATTTATTTCTCCTCTTTTCTCCTGCCTTCCCTTGTTCTTCTGTCACTGCTGCTACCAAGGTAAGAGAAGTTTTACACTGTTTCTTGACAGCATTATTACATCATTTTTTGCTTAATCTGTCGTTACACATGAAAAGGAAGTGATTATCTGAAGAGCTTGTCATCTTTCTTCTCTTCATCCTCCTCTCTGCTCCTCCTCATCCTCCACTTAATTGGTGCCCCATCAACCTGTTAATCAAATTACTTCTGAACCAAAATTGACAGTTTTCATTAATTATAAAGGATTATTCTAATTGCAATTCAAATTTATTCATTCACAACAGACGGCACTCAGTAATATTTCAGTGAATTAGCATATTAAATGGAGTGGTTTGCACATTAGTTATGGTAATGTATGCGTCTTTCCTTATTTGGACTGGGTGAGCCATATGCAAGCCACACGGGCAGTTTGCGTATGTGTGTGTGTGTGCTGCAGGCACAGGTGAGGAACCTCGACAGCATTTAATTTGTTTGACAAACGTAGCAGGAGTTCAATGCGCCACCCTGCCCTGAACATCTCCCTCACTTCTTCTTCCTCTTTCTTCTTTCCATCCCCTAATTTCTTTCTCCTGGCTCCCTCACCTCTGCTCATTAAGGTCACAAATGGATGTTCGTGTTGAATAAAAGAATAGATTATTGTTTTTCAGAAGACCTTAGTTCTGGTTTTAAGCACCTACAAGCCAAAACTGAATGAGCTTTCACTTCCACGGGTCAGTATTGCATAAGACTTGCAGTCTTTCATGTTAGATGCTGCCAGCCTGTCTTGTTCTTCTGCCTCCCTGTCCATTAGGATTCAAAGGGACTATTAAAGAAATCTGATACAAGAAGGGATAAGCAGAAACCATTTTGGTAGTCAAAATTAACATGGCTTCCTCAGTAGACAGTTGGTGTCCAGATCAGACCACTGGAGAGGAATAAGTAAGCTTTTGTAAGCTTTTGTGCCAAAATGAAATAACATCCCTTTGAACAGACAAGTTATTAGACTGAAGTGCATAGTCCCAGCCACAGAGGATTTGCTTAATAAATACACTGAAACAAAGGATGCTTTCATCTAAAATATGTTTCAGATGATATGTTTTTGTTTGTTTGTTGTTGTTTTTTTTAACTATGGTTGGTATGAGTATGTGACAGGTGACTGCTATGAGTGCTGAACACAGAAGCTTAGTTCTTAGTAATTTGCCCCTCTGATGACATGGTTAGAGCCACTCTGAGTTTTAGAGTCGGCCAAACACTGAAACATATCTTTAAACAGAGTAATGGATTCACGTAATCTTATAAGAGGAGCATATCAAGCAGATGCACATCATTACTACCTCATAATATTGCTCACTCTGATCACATCACTCTAAAGTGGACTCTAAATGAAGCTGATGTCACTAAACTGTGCACATGCAAGGGGGGCAACAAATTTGTGAAAAAAAAAAAGAATAAGATTTTGATGATCATTTAACACTGAATCAGCATCAGAACCTAAAGTAGAAAAAAAGAAAACTGGTTCCAAAAAGTTTTATGGTTCACACCTTAGTTTATTTGCTCTGGTCTGAATCAGTTGAGTTTGTTGGCTTGTGTATTTTGCCCATGGATCAGTTTCTTTTCACACAGATATAAAACCCAAGGATACCTAAATCCATTACTTCAAATCACATCAGAAATCCCTCACTGCTTATTGGTTGGTTACATGTGTCGGCTAAGAAAACAGCTCAATATAAATACAGGAAGAAAATCATGTGTTGTGGAATACACCAGTATGCTGTGTTCTGCAAACCTGTGCGGACTGGTTGACATTCTGGTGGCTCCTGGTGTTTCGTGCTTGCACTTATCTCTCGTGCCAAATAATTCAGTTCGAGAATGAAATAGTGGTATAGTTGGAGAGGAAATGTTTGAGGCGCTGGAGTAACCTGAAGGCAGGAGTTTCACAGCAAAATAGTGAGGAATTTGTGTGCATTAATCCTGCAAAACTTTAACACGCTCGGTCTGAGATGTTCCATGCGATGATAAAATTAGATAAAATTTTAGGCAGATGTGAAAGCACCTTCTAAGTAAAGTCTCATAGAGCTATATGGTGAAAGTAAATCTTTACAGTTAAAAGAAACCAACTAAAACAACTGGTTGGAGACAGGAAGTGAGCAATGTTATCTGACATGTTTTATAGTTTTGTAATGCTTTGGCCATCTGAGAGGCAATGGCAGTAATTTCCATTAGATAAAGAAAACAATCAGGGATTGGTTCAATTGTTTGGTTAAACAGCAACTGCAAATCATTTTCATTGGTGAGGATATACAAACAAAAGCTGTAAAGCTGACGCAAATACAGTGGAAAGAGAGATAGTTGTGAGAACTTGGGAAAACAGAGTATGTGAGGTGAAATTTAGAAAAGGAAACCTCGAGCATCACGAGCATCAAATCTCTCTGTGGGGAAGGATCTTACAAATGCTTTTCTAAATCAGCCTCACTTTAACTGAAAGATTCCCCTGGTAGTCTGTGTGTGTGTGTGTGTGTGTGTGTGTGTGTGTGTGTGTGTGTGTGTGTGTGTGTGTGTGTGTGTGTGTGTGTGTGTGCTAGAGTGAAAGATGCGATCTCAAAGGCAGTGAGCCTGTGTGTGTTTGAGTGAGTGACTGATGGAGAAAGGAGGAGACAGGAGGAGAGAGGAGGAAGAGGTTCCTGTCAATATCACCTCCTTCATCACTCCCTTCCTCGCCTCTGTTCTTTTACTTACCCCCACCCTCCATGAATTATTTCTACGGCCAATGACAAAGGAACACACACACAGACGCACATGCTGAAAGACAGCCCTACAAGTTGAGCTTCTCAGCCTCCAGCCTGCAGGCTTCTGGTACCGTTGTCTTTTTACGTCAAAGTGTCCAAGACTGAGTGCAGAGGTGTATGAAAATGATCTGTTTTTGTGTGTGTTCATGTGACATCAAGAAATTAAAAAAAGAGAGAAAAGCGGCAAGAGGCTGAGCTTTGAATCGATTTGAGATAAGCCTCCTGTCTGTGTCTGCGTGTGTGTCTGTGTGTGTGTTTGTTTGTTTGTTTGTGTGAGTGCATGTTGTACTTGTCTGGCCAGCAGCGGGTGATCCCTTAGCTGGTCACTCTTCACCCCGTTTTTTCTCCCCATCCTCCACCTCTCCCTTTCTTTTCTCCTCTGTCCCTCCTTCCACCTTTTCTCTCTCTTTTCTGCTCCTCCTCTCAAATCAATCTCACTCATCTATAATTCAACAGTTTGCCTTCAGCCTTTAAAATATACACCACAGTAGCCTCCTCCCTCTGTCTGTCTAGTGCTTTATCTGCACCTTCAAGCCCCCCAACACACACACACACACACACATTTCCCCCCCTTCAGTCAGTAAGACCTCTCTCTTAGAGGTAATGATGTTGTAATGTAATCATATCATGGCCTCTAACTGTAGCCCAGCATCACAGAGCCCCCACGTTGGTTAATTTCTAATCAAGGGTCATTGCACGAGTTGTGACTCCAGGGAAGTGGCATGACCATTGTTCAAGTATTTAGTGAAGTTCATTACAATAACGGATGATGATTTTCTGTGTGTGAACATAAGTAGCCCTGATAATGTATCTGTGGACTTAGTAGGTAAAAGTGTCATGGATATTATGAACGTAATTACAG
>JBAMYA010000006.1:3168887-3187423 GCA_037176975.1 Arrhamphus sclerolepis
GCCATGGTGCTCAGGGCACTTCAACCCCCAGTCACTCCATACAGGTACCCCGCAGCCCGCCACCGTGCACTACTCATGCTTAAGTAACTGTCAGCGTGGCTCATCCATGGGTCTGGATGTGTGCATGTGGATGTCTTAACCACTGAAGTTACTCTCAGAAGAAAAAGTTCTGATGTGCCTCATGCATAGAGACAAAACCAAGCTGAGTCAGCGCAGTCTGGGAATCCAAATGAAAACATCCATAAGTCTTCTTTTGTTGATTTCAGTGGGGTTACTGTTACATAATCTTCTTCATAAAGTAGTGTTGCAATACAGTATGAAGACGCGAACTGGGTTGTCATTCAAAAATGTCAATGTGACTTTGAATTTATGTTTAGAAATCAATTATCTTTTTTATGCTGTTCATTTTAAAAGATTGCAGCTACCACAGCGACACTTTGAACTTTTAAAAGTTTCTTAGCACTGTTTTCCTTTGGACACCATTATGTCACTTCACAACTGTGACGCTAATGTCACAGTTGTTTGATGGGAATACTCTAAACAATACTTGTGACATCACATAAGGTGAGGAAGAGTTTTTCAGAAGGGTGGCAGTAGCTGCTTGAAGATCTACTCTGCTCCACTAAAAATACATTCCTTGTCTATTATTAAGGAAAACCATGTCAAGTTGCGCAGAGCAGATGTGTGAGACAGGACACAAGAAATGCCTATATTCTCGGTTTTCAAAATAGAATACCCTTTGCAGACACCCAATCTTTTATTACATCCCTGCATTAATATAATCAGTGGCACCAGGATAAAAAACAACTGGTCAGATGCTTTGCAGCAGTAAACCACATGTTATATGGCACCTTAGGTGCACCAGAGAGGGGATATATGGAAATTAATTGCAGGAGTTTTAGGTATAGATGTTGATGGACTGAGTTACTGGATACACACTAACAATCAATGTGCAGGAACTGTTCCAAAACGGTACTTTACCCTATTAGTGTACAAGCATTGTACTTTGAAAAGCTCTAGATTTTTGCACCCTCCTGTCTGTAACTCGAGGAAGAATAATAATTCTTCAGCTTAGTGACAAAAATGTAGCTACAAAAATGTGCCTTGTAGGAGACAAAAAATTGTATCTGTCAGTTCTACCCTTTCTGCCTGCATCGCTATAGTTAATTTAGAGCCATTGATTAATCTAACATGCATGGTTTTTGGCTGCACGTGCACGGAGAGAACATTTAGACTTCACACGGAAAGACCCAAGCTGGGATTTGAACTGGAAACCTTCTTTTTTAAGGCTCGTCAGAGTGCTTGACAGAAAAATAATAATGAAGGTAAGAATGTCAAAATAGATTAATAATAAAACAAACAGCCATATGAAAAAAAGTAAAATGGAGAGTAACTGTGATGGCAAATGGAAGCTTTTAACTGTTACACTGAACACATCAACAACATTCTGCAATAGAATATATCCTGTTATTAAGTTCAACAGATTGAAAAGTTCAAATGAATAAATAAATAAGAAAAAAAGCTCAGAGCAAGCTAATAAGGCCTTTCTAAAGGTACAGTTATGTACCCTTAGTTGTCAGTGAGGATTTAGTACCTTTAAAATCAAAGGTTTCAGAGAAATTACCTTAACCAACATTCCTGTACTTACAGGGTACTTTTCTGACATCTGCACATTTGGGGACACAAAAGGGACATATATTTCTCTTTCTGTATTACTCAAACGTGTGATTTTTCACAATTTCAATGAAACTTGAGCAGCTGAACTGTCAGTAAACTCTATAACAATACATTTGTGTCAGTGCTTTGCCACCGGAGCGTGACACATCTCTGGCCAGTGGGATCCAGTCTTTAACGCTTACACCTTGGACAGCTGACCGGACCATGACAGGGCTGGCAAAGACAGACACACATATACTCACATTTACAACCACCAATAGACTTGTGTAGACACAAAGACTGATTCCAGTCTTTGGAGAGTGCTTCACAGTTTAGAGTATGGCACTGCATGACAAATACATTCACATCATAGTTTTACATGGGTACTACAAAGTATAAAGGGTCATCACTGCATGTGGGGAGCATTTATAGAGCTCATCAGACTTTTGTTTGACTGTTTAAGATTTACAGAAGACTTGATAAAACTCATATTGGCTGAAATAGTAATGTGGATTTTCAGCTGGGTATATAAATTTGTCTTCATCCACTGATGTCTTCGTCTTCTGTCTCCACTATCATCTCTGGTCTTCTTCAAAATGCCCCAGGAGCATGTTTTTATTATTATTATTATTTTTTTATTTAATCTAACACGTCTTTGAACTTTTTAACTTAATTTGCTTCAGTGAGACCTTCCCGCTACTCTATATTTAATCTTGTATCAGCATCTGTTACCTCTGATTAAGTACTCTTAAACAAGACACTTCAAGAGCAAAACAAGCGTCTCCCCCACAGGAAGCAATACATTACCACATTATTATGGTGGTAGCAGCATGAAGAAGGCATAATAGTATTTCATAACCTTGTTTTTCCTACTGCATACTTGGACAGCAGACGCATGGACCAGCAACGCTATCTGATGTCATCACATTCAACAATAACAAACTCTCAGTGTAAACAGGAAACAGGAAGTTGATCTCCAATAGATCAACAGACGGAGAGGGAAACTTATACTGCCTACATTGGCTAGATTAGCTGTTTGAAATGACAGATGAGCAGGAGACGTTGACTTGAAAGAGTTGGTCATGAGCTGCAGTAATTATACTGCAGCTTCAGTAAAATTTTAGTCAAATTGAATTTTGACTGCATTTACATACATACATCAGCTGTGAAAAATGCTATCATTACATGTGCAAGCAGTACCTGATCAATTATTGGCTGCTATACAGTTAAATAGATATAAGCAAGTTATTTCGCACACATGAATATAAAGAACATCATTCTGTCAGAAAGCATTTCCAGAAACTTGGCAGGCAGGTGAAATAAAACATTTAAAGAAAGCCGGGAGAAAGCAGTGAGACAGAGGAGACAGGAGCAGTAAAAGCACTGATCTGTTGTTCAGTTTGTCTGCACAAACTGACTCTCTGGTGGTGTTTTCTTGGGAGATTTTTGTTTTTTCTCCTCCAAGACAGCATTGTTATTCTTGGCTCAGAAAGTAGCAGGTCTTTAGGGAATAAAACGGACACGCACATTCAGTCTTAGATGCTCACACACACATATACACGAAGCTGGAATTCCCCCGGATATCACCCTCACCCTGTTTGCATTGTAACTGTTTAAATGGCAACAGGGTGATAAAATAAAAATAAAAATAAAATAAAAAACTTCTCATAATCCTCCTGATTTTCCCCTCTACTCATTTCTACACACTGTATTCTCACTGTATTACTCACTATGTTTATCTCTCTCTACATCCCAATGCCATCTCCGTCTCTCTCTGTCACTTCCTGTCTTCCTCAGGTTTGTGTTAGCCCTATATATTAAATATTAATGTCAGTTGTGCTCTGAGCCATAATTGCCATCTCGGCCACTGAATAATGGATGTAACTTGCTGTTCACCAATACACTAAGGTTAACGGGGTATAAAAAAGAAAGAAAGGAAAAAGAAACAGCATCCAACTGTAGTTTGCTGCATTTCTCTGTCTAACAGACTCTATAAGAAGAGCACAGGTCATTACTATATGATAGCTAGTATAATAATAGCTACCAGGCCTAAAAAGTAGATGGTTTACTACATTATCATCATGGCTATGGTTAAAAAGAAAAACACAGTAGTTATTAGACCACCTGTGTACAAAAAGTAAAAAGTATGTTTTATATATGTATATGTACCATTTATTTCTTTCTATTTGTATATCCAACACTAATGGGCCTTTTAAAACAAGTAAACTGATATCAAAAGCTTCTCCTTCTTTACTGTTGTGGCTTCATCCGAACAGTATAAAGTAACTTTGAAGCAAGTGAAGGAATGCAACATGAAATTAAACAACAGCAAAAATGCATGTCAGACACCCAAAAGAAACATTCTAAACAAACAGAATAAGAAAACAGATCAGTATCCATGTGTGGTGTAGGAGGGGAAACAAAAACTAGTGGCAGAGATAGGAATATAATCATTGCAGCTGTCTACATTGAGGCCAAACAAACATTCTACCTTAATTATAGGTGGTTTCTCTTGGACTTTCCACTGTGCACAGTGGTCTATTAAATCCTTCAGATCTTCTATTACATCTCTTTTCTGAAATCTGCTTCTGTTTTTGTGCACCATCCTTCTTGTCAGTATCAATTTTGTGAATGAAGTGATCCGTTGAAACCTATAGAAACGTAGCCTCGCGTATTTCTGAATCTTTTTATTGGGAGTATGAAGCAAGGCTCATGTTTTGCGTGCTGTGTTTGTGTCAGACACACAACAGCTGTACTGACACATGAATCTGTTAGCAAAGTTACTGATGATGTCTTCAGGACAGTCTATGCTCATCATGAATCCTAATGCAGTTTAGTGGATTGACAAAACTGGAATTGTTCTTGCTTATGTATGTTAAAATTCCACTACATTTAAAATCTAGTGGAATTTGGTTTTAGAATCTCAAAACAGATGCTGATTTTTGATAAATGCAGCAACAAGTGCAAGTCGTGCAACTTGCTTGTTAAGTACAAATTTAGAAAATTGAGTATGCACATGTACACCCACACAATGCACTAAATGAAAGCGCACTAACAATATTTGGAAAATCACAGTTATTATTATATATATTCAGTATGTGTTATTGTTTGAGAGTTGTGCTGTTCAATCACAAAAAATAAATAAATAAATAAATAAAAGAAAATTCTGTGATTGGTAGAAACATGCTGTTTGAGGCCAAAGTCCCTAACTCAGCTCAGGGAGGGTAGACTTCATGCATTTTTTGTTTTTTGTTTTTTAAATGAAAATAACTTTCTCTATCTCTCTCGCCTTTGAAAGCCTGGTCAGCATCATCAGTCTAATATAAGAGACATAAAAATTATAGTGATTTGAAAATACATGAGCAAAAGAAGCTGTATTTAAATGTTGTTCTTTCAATTTTAATGTTGCTCACCTCACTTTCCTGAACAAATAGTGTGTGTGTGTGTGTGTGTGTGTGTGTGTGTGTGTTTGCAGCAGTACTAATGTCAAGTCACCTTTCTATGTAAAGTACTCACAACATAGCAAAGGACAACAGGCCTTTTATCTCTGGAACATGATCGGGCCTGGAGGTGGGGGAGTGAGATTGTGGAAGGAGAAAGGACTCCCCTCCTCCTCCATCATTCAGATTTTTTATAATTGCCCGGTTTAATTGGAGGCCTCTTAACGACCAGAGACTGGACCAGTTAATCAATTCACACAAAGTGTGAGTGTGTGTGTATTGGGGGGTGTGGGGGGGTTGCTGCTTGTGCCTTGCTGCAGGGCCTTTTTGTAGCACAGTTGATTAGGCCAGATGGGGTCAAGTGAATGGGGAAGAGGGATGCTCAGACACTACATTAAAATGTAGAAGATGTACCACAATATCAATAAGAGAAAACACTCAAAGGAAATAGATGGACAGCGTCAAGTGGTAGATGGAAATACGAAAGATAATGACACAAGCAGCAATAGATTGAAATGTTTGGTTTTGAAATACATTGAGGGGAAAAAATGATAGAGTTAAACTGATTGTATTGATTATTGAAGTGTGGTTTGACAGTATTTTTTTTTCTTTTACTCAATCATACAGTAATTCTGGTTCACAATTGAATAGAAATAGAAAAGTGCATTTAGCCAAAGTAGTTCACATAAAGATGAACTAATTGACCATGCGGTGTTCTGTAAGGGAGTGTATTTGGGAGTTTTATTTATTTAGTAAGTTACATGTCTTTTTAGACAAAGAGAAGTGCGTTTGACGTTTTGAGAGAAGCTGGTTTCTTTTCATGACCATGTCTTGAATTATTGAAATATCTGATATACAGTAAATACCTCTTACCTGGATCACAAAACAATAAAGCCCTTTAAAAGACAACATCTGGTGCTCTTAAGATTTTCTTATTAACGAAACATGCGTCTTAAAAATATTAATACACTAACATGAACAGGAGCCCTTTGCTAAACTAAGTAACCAAAGTGTGGTTATAATTCATAATATTCATAATAAAGGACAATCTCTGATATTAAAATAGACGTTTTTGGTTGTTCACAAAAAAGTTTTATACTCAACAAATACACAAAAATATACTTAATATCATGTTGTGTACAGGAGTAAAACAGCTAACAGTGAAATGATATTATTGTGTACTACGATGAAGGATCATTTACAGTCTTTTATTTTCTGTTTTTTACCCACATCCAAATATCGTGTGCAACTTTTTTGAATTTCCTCACATTTTTGGTAACTGGAAGTTATTAATGTAACACTAAAAATTGGGTCAGCAGCGGTGTGTGTCATACATGAATGATAAAACTCTATGTCTGAGCAGACAAACTCTTGACTGATAAGTTCACTGTGGATTACAAATTCTCATTTCAGATTATTAGATCACTACATATATCTGTATAACTGTTGCCAGGAGACCAGATGTTGTTACAGAAGCGTTCTGGCTTGTCTTGCACTCTGTTTGTATGCCAAGAAGCGCTGAACAATCATGTTTATTGTATGCAAGAATGCAATTGATGTGGAGAGCAAAAGAGACAGAATTCTCCGGACTTAAAACATGTATCAGCATTTACAGAGGCGGCTGAGCGTGTTTAAATGCATTGTACTTTTAACATTTCAAATTCAGGACTTTCACTTACATCAGAGAGCTACAATGAGCTCCAAACCCTTCTTTTACTGCCACTCTAGTCATCTCATGTGTCAAGCAGTTGAGCAGGCGAGTGTGTGAGCTTCCCAGTTCCCTCTTTTACACAGATCTCTGCCAGAAGGTCAGCTGAGGTGGTAGTGTTAACGCTATGCTAGTGTTGTGAGAAGGACTAGACAGAGAGAGGTCAGCAGAGGTCACTGTGGCTGTCCTCAGCTGTGATAGACTGTCACCCAGGGGTGAAGGGTCAAGATAATTAGGCATGCAGAATCCCAGTGGCGCTGTTCTAACGAAGCCTGGGCTCGTTAATGCAGAGTTTTACACTCAGACCTGCCACTGAGCTGTGCTGCACCGTCGCACATGCACATGTAGACCGTGTGTTTGCGCACACACCACTGCTTTTTTTTCTTGCGGTGCAATACAAAGGCTGTCACTTCTTTATCAGTACCAGACTCAGAAAGTCTCACACGTAGACATGATTTTATTGAATCCCAAATGATGCAGTAACTATACAATCTTCATATTATGATAAATCCTGTAATATTCAGTTAATGTTGCAATGGAGTCTTGTTTTCGACTTTTATCCTTTTTTATGTCGCTGTTTTGGCAGTGAGCTCATTGGAAAAAAAAAAAGTATTGCAGTGGTTCATGCTTTTATGTGTAAAATAATTCAGAAAGATTCCCTCGAAATTTAACAAGCTCCTGTTTGTTAACACAAAATGTGGTCAAAAGTCGGAGAAACACGCAGAGGCAGTGGACTTTGAGTGTAAACTATTTATTTGTTTGTGTGCTTTTGCGGCATATTGTTTTTGTGGAGTCGCTGCAAACACAAATGCACATGCAAATACGAACATGTGCGTGTTTATTGTTTAGTGTGAGTATGTCTTGTTCCTTCTGCCAGACTGGCCAGCTGGTTCACACCAAAACACAACCTGGATGTGTTCGCTGCTGTTGATGACCATCTGCGATCTTGATGTATTCTGTAATATAGAGTCATGGCATATGGCCTCATTTCAAAACACCCAGTGTCAACAGAGTTGCCCTTTTTTTATGACTTCACGCGGGAGTTGGTATTCAGGAATCACCTGCAGAACAAAGACGTCAAAACACGTTGCAACCTCTTTGCCTGAATGGAAAGATAGAGCATGTTAAGGTTAGGGGTTACTGTGAACCTTTAGAACAGCAGAACTAGAACTTGCTAGAATAATGAATGAAAAATGAATGTGTATAAACAGCTAAGATTCGATGTAACTTAATGTTTTTAAAATACTCAGTCACATATTTTCAGCTTTGCTGGAGTGTGCTGCATGACTTTCCTTCTTGATGATCATCCAATGTCTTGTGGTATTTTTAAACAATCTGCTGTAGATTTGAGAATAGAAACAGTTTTACCACATATCTGCAAGTAAATTCCACAAAAGGTTTTTCATTATCAAGAACAGTCAGTATGAAATATGAATTTCCCGATCCATGTTTGGGGATCAGTCTGCACCATGTGGTGCAGACTGATCCCTGGTTTCCAGTTTGTATTACGGAGGGAAACATTTTTAACTTTGGTTTGTTATTCAGCTTTTAACCCTATGCGTGCCCCCTTTTTCTTCCTGTCTCAACAGATTTTTCCTCAAGTTTTTCCTCAAGTGCAACCAGAACTGTTTAAAGAATGCAGGAAACCCAAGAGACATGAGGAGATTCCAGGTACAAACGATCATGTTTTATCACTTGTCAAAGCGTTCTGCCATTTCCTGGTGTGTTTGCTGGTCCCTCTACTTAACAATGTTGTCTGACTCGAAGTCTGGCTGTATTTCTCTGCTTCTCTATTGTTTTCTTTTCACATAGCTCATAATAATACGCATCAATTTATGGTTGATGCAACACATAAACAAAGGAATGTGTGTGTAAGTGTATGGGTGTGTTTCAGTGAAAGAAAATAAGCTATAAGTGCCTTTTCAGGAAACATGAGCTCGTAACCATGACTAGTCAGAACAGAAATACACACCAAACAGAGACAGAAGTAAAAGAAAGAAAGAAAAAAAGAGAGAGAAAGAAAGAAAGAAAGAAAAAGATTTATTTAAGGTTGTGCAGTCATTATTATTTCTTTATCTTTGTGGCTCCAACACAATCAGGAAGACGACACTTGAGGCTGAGTGGCGATACTAGATGTCCAGAAGATACAGATAGATTTATTACTCTGACACGTGTGTGTTTGTGTGTGTGTGCATACGTGCGTGTGTACTATATGTGTGTTTTTTTTTCTGTGCACTTACACTGTGTTTGTGCTTCAAAGACACAGGACAGACAGAATCATACAGTAGCAAGTGTGTGACCACATCTGTGCCTCTAATTGTGGGTCTCTATTGTAGTGGAACCAGAAAAAGACAGCTCTGTTTCCCTGGGAGATAATTAAGGGCTGTACCCATCAGAAACTGTTAAACAGTAGAAAAGACACACACACGCACACAGAGATAAAGTGACTTAGTGTGTGTTGAGGATTATGGTAATAGCTGTGATAACTAGTTACATTCTCAGAGATTTTCACAGTTTCATGCTTTTAACTCCTCCCTGTGATGATCTCTTGACCCCAGGCATAATAATTCCTCAATTTTTCTTTTCTTTTTTCCCTCACCTCCCACTCTGCCTTTGCTTTCCTCTGATTTCCTCAAATCAATGCATATCCTTTTTTTCTCTTGCTTCTGGCTCCCCTAATTCCTTCCTCATTTTATGCATCTTTCCTCCACTCACTCCATCCCTGTCCCATCCCATCCCCTGCTTCTCTTCAGGTGGTTGTATCAACTACGGTGAGTGTGGAGGGACATGTCCTGGCAGTCTCTGACAACATGTTTGTCCACAACAACTCCAAACATGGCCGACGGGCCCGCAGACTCGACCCTGTGGAGGGAACACCGTCTTACCTAGAACATGGTATCAGAGAGTGTGTGAAAGAGTGTGTGTGTGTGTGTGTGTGTCTGCATACATGTGTGTGAGCAGCATGGCCACCAGATGGTTGATGGTTTAATCCTATCAGGTGATTCCTGTCCCTCCATCTGGTTAATCCTGCTCACTACACACACAATGCATGATGTGGTGCTTCGTGAGTGTGTGTGTGTGTTGCAAGGTCTAATATCATTATGCTCCGTCTCATAAATAAACCCAGACTGAGGGGTTTTGTTGTAATTTAGCTGAATATTGACAATCACATCCTTACATTACAGCAAGGGCTGCTTTTTGACAGACAGGCTTTCACTGTTATCATGTAAGATTGGATTATGCAAGCTTAAACTCACAGCATCCAGTATTGAAGTGACATACGCTGACTGGATCTATTCTGTTAGAAGTATTGTGATGAATGCTAAACTGTTTGTGTGTTGGAGTGTCATATCAACCCTAATCTTATATCAATCAAGCTTTTGGGATGAGAAGACTCAGAATTGTGCTTTTAAACCACAATAGATTCACTGTAAAAAAAATAAATAAATTAAATAAATAAATAAAGTTTTTAAAATATCCAGTTGTACAATGGCATACACTACTAAAGTGGAAGGTTCACATTTTTTTCTATGAATTTGATTACACTTACTTGTTCTCACAAGTACTTTCTCCCCATATGTTGCCATTAACGTTACCCAAAAAAGCCCCAAAAAAACCTCAGCACATCTTTCTTGTCTTTATCATTTCATTTTATTCACTAGATTAGTTTAAAAGAAGAGACATTCCTAAAGTATATACTGAAAAGGTCTTGGTCTCTGAACAGAATGCACTGTGGACAAATATGATGTGATGATCTTGAGGGCAGCCAGGATCTCAGGGTGTTGCATGAAGAATTATGAGGTACAGATGCAATGGGGATGGTGGTGCTACAGGCCAGATTTCTCTCCCCTGCATGGAGACTGATTGATTATTTAAACAAAACCAATGTTTTTCTTTCAACCGTGACTTGTTGAGTGAAATTCCACATGGCAGAGGTGGATAGTTGGATTTTATTCAACAGTTTTCCTTCAGATGCATGTAAAAGTCAACAGTGTGTTCACTTTTGTTTCTATCTTTTGTCTTTTCTTCTCTCTTGGCTCTAATCTTCTCTCCAGGAGCAGCTCCTTGCATTAAAGCAATCAGTCCGAGTGAAGGGTGGACTACGGGGGGTGCTACAGTCATCATCATAGGAGACAACTTTTTTGACGGTCTCCAAGTTATCTTTGGTACCATGCTAGTTTGGAGCGAGGTCAGTTCACCAGCGGTTCTCGTTCTGTCTCAGTGTTGTTTCAACCCCTTAGCTGTGCTGTAGCTCTCAGACCGTTGGACGTAATTTAATATGAAAACATACTTTTCTTCATGGCTAAGCTCTTAACTGTGTGTGTGATCAAGTGGACATTTATACGTGTGTGTTTGTTAGTGTTTCTCTAAATCATTTTGTTTTCCTAATGAGTCCCCACCAACACGCAACCGCCATCCCTCTCCACCTCCCTTTGCCTCCTCTCTGAATACTGATCAAATCAGTACGTTTTGAGAGCCATTGGCTGAATATTCACGCACACACACAGACATAGACACGCACGCACACACACACACACACACACACACAAATACAGCTCACTATCACACTTTTCCTCACGTAGTCCTACAAAATGTTTGTTTGTCTTCTGACTCCACTCACCGTGTACGCTGAGCGACCATGGCTTCCTTCCAACAACAACAGCATGTGTGTGTATGCATGTGTGTGTGTGCTGGCATACGTGGGTACGTGTGTGTTAAGAGCTGAGGGGTTTGTTTACAGTGTTGAGAGCCGCACTTACACACACTAACATGTGTACAGAGTCTCAGTTCAGTTCAGTTCAAACTGACTAAGCTCTCTTGGCGTTCCTTAGTAGGGTCTCGGATGGATGTTTGCCAACAAAATGTTTCATTTGCACTCGATTATTGATTCCGTAACAAGAAAACACAGATTGAAAAAGTCTGTTGGTAGAACGTGATTCCGCATTTGCCAAGTTCTGCTTGTTTCTACATTCTGTCTGCAAATGTTTCACAAACCTCGACCAGATAGTGGAATGATTTTTTTCCTCCAAATCTTTCATAGGAGGAGACTATTGTATGTCAAGTAACATATTCAGAATCAGAAAAATGTATCAGACAGCTCATAACTCATCTAATCTCAAGCATAGTCATATACTGTACATGTAAACTACAACCAGGCATGGTAGATGAAGCAATGAAGACTACTTTGTTAGAAATGAGGTGTTCTTGTGTACTGACTCTGAATCTGCTGTTCCTTGATCCCCTAGCTGATTACGCCACATGCCATCCGGGTGCAGACGCCTCCTAGACACATCCCTGGGGTCGTAGAGGTCACTCTATCTTACAAGTCCAAACAGTTCTGCAAAGGAACACCGGGAAGGTTCATATACACAGGTTTGTCCAAAGTACAAACAAAGAACATGCATGTGGTGCAAGCACAGATGCACATGGATTGCATGGATATATATAAAACGCCAATTCTAAAAAAAAAGTTGGGACACTGTGTCAACTGTAAATAAAAACAGAATGCAACGATTTGCAAATCACATAAACCTGCCTTTCATTCTCAGTTCAACATAAAAAACACATCATTTGTTAGAAACTGAGACATTTTACCATTTCATGGAAAACAGGGCATCTTGGCTTTGATGGCAGCAACACATCTTGTAACAGTTGGAACAGGGGACAGAAGATATAAGAAGATGCTAAATCACATACTGTATCCATCATAACAGCATGGCTTTTCAGGAGGAGAGTCCAAGTGCTGAACTGGCCTGCCTGCAGTCCAGACCTTTCACCAACAGAAACTATTTGACACATCATAAAACCAAAAGTCTGGCAACGAAGGCGCAGGACTGTTGAGCAGCTAGAATGTAGCATCACACGAGAGTGGAACAACATTCCTCCACTAAAACGCCAGCAACTGGTCTCCTCACTTCCCAGATGTTGACAGTTGCTAAAAGAAGACGTTATGCAATCACATTTGAGATGTGCTGCTGCCATCAAAGTCACAATGAGCTAATGTTTACCTCAACATCAAATTGTATCTTTATTTTCTACTGAGAATAAAATGTGGGTTTATGAGATTCGCAAATCATTGCATTTTGTTTTTATTTACATTTTTACACAGCATCCCAACTTTTTTTGAAGTGGGGTTTTATATGGGGTTGTGTGTATGTGTGTGTGTGTGTGAGAGAGAGAGAGAGAAAAAGAGACTGTCTGCATGTGTGCAAATAGCATTTATGAACTGCAGTTCACTCTCAGGCCAGACAGTGTTGAACTAATGACTGTAGATTAGTCAACATTAACGACCCACACTCGTTACAATGTTGCCATAATCAGTGGCTCGTTAAAAACCAGCTACAATTAAACAGTCTGCTCTTTATATCCCTCCATACTGAAACTATTAGTGAAATCATCCAGAACACTCAGTTTACTAACGCACACACACACACATTAAACAGATACACAATGTTGAAAAGGAGTGTGTAACTTCTGACCGGATTGTTGACTGTGAATGAACATTTTCCTGTAAAAATGGGGAGAAGAGAAGAGAAGAAAAGAGAAGAGAAGAAAAGAGAAGAAAAGAGCATGAAAACGTGTCTCATTTGGACATGTATGCGAAAATGGATGGAGGTGATGTGATGTCTGGTATTGATCGGCTGCTCAACATGGCTCCATCACACTACAATGATGACGTCATTTACAGGGAGGCAGGCAAAAAACAATTACTTTGGAGATGGGGGAGAGTTTAATGGCGACAGTTATTAACCAAAGACAAAGATAATGATTTAGAAAGGCGAAGATGAGGTCAGTCTGGTTCCTTTGGTTGGGTCAGGACAACCCAACAGAAGATGTTTTGAGCCGTAAAAGCTTTTTCGCAACGCTAACAATATCTGCTTTGCAAAGATGTTGGATCACTCCAGAGAGTATGTTTTAAAAAAAAAGGCCAGGGCATGGCCACTGTTTTAAGCTTCGCATGATGCACTTTGTGCTGTGAAACAACACGGCTAGCCACTTACACTCAAAACCTATGTGTAGCCAGAGGCAACTTTGTCACTGATGCACCACAAAATGATTACACAAATATTAATACACAGGGACTAACAGTAGTGATTATACAGGCTTCTACTAATAGCCAAATAAAACCAACCAAAAATGCTAAATAGAAAAACCATAGAACAAACCAAAATATATTCTGTAGTCCTTACTGAGTAAAAACTATAGTATCAGAGTGTAAAAAACATGAAATTAACAACTCAATAAATATTATTACACTTAAAGTGATTATGAAAAAGAAGATGATAGAGATAGCCTGTTAGGCAAATTGGAAAAACTTGGTTTTTCAAGTTCATTTCGGTGTTTAATTTTGATGTTTTGGAATTACTAGAATAATAGTAGTACTAATACTACATACCAAAATTATTATTAAGTTGGTGACCATCAGGTGAAAAGACCAGCACTGATAGCTATTACACATTCTGATGTGGGATTGAGTTTCACTGCTGTAATTATCATTGTCCAGTTAATAACAGATTATAAAATGTTACGTTAGAAAATATGCTGAATTCGTCAAAAGCATCTTGGTGCTATCTCTGGTAAAATGAGTACTTCAGCGATATTGACTGTTTTTCCTTCAACAAACATATTCAACCTGTGATCCTGTTTCAGTGTTCTTCAGTCAGAATGTCTTTGGTCGGACCCTGAGGCTAGCCAGCTGGTAGTTGGCCCGTCTGGTGTCTAACTGCTTTACCTATTGGGCAGGGGTGACCCTTCGTGACCTGGCGATTGGTTGATCGCTTCAACATGTGACCCAGGAAACGTGATCTGTTACTGCAGTTGCCTGATCCCGCCTCAAGGTTGACTTGTTTCTGGAAGTCACTGGTGAAAGGTCCCACCAGTGAAAGCCGATTGGCTGCTGCAGCTTTTCTATGCTTCCACTGTGGTTGCCTCTGGGTGTGAGGGCTGGGCAATTAAACATGCTCATGCGCATGCACATGCAAAAACAAAACACAGACACACAAAGCCTAAAGACACACAAAGCCACACTTGCATAGGTTGTGTCTTACACAAGTTACCACACAGACTTTCAGCAGGGGCAGGAGTTGAAAGTAATTGTAAATCAGAGTGATATGAGGGAAAGGTGGTGAGTAGTCTGGTAAACAGATGGTCTACTGCACACACACACACACACACACTCCATACAAACACATACACATGGTGCAGTATGACTGCTTCATCTGCCTGATGGGAAAAATTAACATTCCCTACATCACACACTCCCATAAACACAAAATGCTACAAAGTGACAATCAATAAATGCCTACACACACACTAACCTTATAAACACTCACATTCGCCCACTTTATAAACATACGTACACACACATTTAGCATAGCTATACATGTGATTTATCATCAGGGCAACTGCGTTAGGAAATCCATAGCTCAGCCGCAGAAAAGAAACTTTTAGCGAAAGCTGAAGGATATCAGTCATTGTTGGACTTTCTTCCGTTTTCCAGATATTTTCATTTTAGTTTTACAGGTGCAAAAAAAAAAAAAAGATAACGAGACAGTGAGTTGTGGAGAAAGTGAAAGACGCAAAAGGAAGAGAGACACAAAGTCTGAGGGAAAGGTAGACTTTTTAAACCAGATTGTACAGTATTGATCTGGTCATAAGTGGATCACACATACTGTATAGTGATACACACATTCAGATACACACATGTGCATAGACACATGTACGACCACGCAGAAAATCACAGAGATGACGAGCTTGGGAGAAAGAGATCTCATCTCATAAGGGGAAGAATGAAGCAATAATTCAGTGCTATTGAACTGCTGGCTGACCAGAGAATCAATATCACCACACCTCCTCTTTGCATCCTGCTGCTCCTTCTTCTCTTTTTACATCAGCCCTGTCTGTCCTTTCACCCACCCAGCTTCAGCCTTTTTCTCCCTTTCCCTCCCTTTTTTTCTCATCTGTGCATTCCTTTGTTGCAGCGCTCTTAAAAGATGACGAGAAAAACAGCGTTATTGTGCAATAAGAGCACACAAGAAATCCTAGATATATAGTCTTCATGTTTTTCATTCTTTGCCACTTCTCCCTCCTCTTTTCTTCTGTCTCCTTCCTCTGTTCACATTTTATTGGGAAACAAGAGTGGATGGTCTGTCCTCATGAAACTTCAATGAGTATTGATCTGACAGCAGCTCTGGACTCTGAGGGCCAGACAAGGCTGGAGGAAGAAGAGGAGGAGTGATGGAAGAATGGAAGGATGGGTGAAAGTGGCAGAAGGTGTAGTTAAGAAGGAGGAGGAAGGAGATGTAGCAGGGAGGCGGGGGGAGGTAAAGCAGAGCCAGAAGGATTCATGCTGAGATAGTTTCAGGAGCAGCAGGGAGGCAGAATTTGCTGAGATGAAACAGGTTCTACTCTCAGTTTCATCGTCTCTGCTGAAGTGTCATTGTTTCTCTTAGATACTTGGAAATGTGCGGCTCCGACGGTGTCAGGACAAAATGCTCATGAGCCTTTGTGTGCATTTGCACTGCATTCTGTAACAGCAGAACTTGCTAAACAAAATAGTACACAACGCTGTGACACAAGTTTATTTGTTGGGGGGCATCTTGTTCTCAAAATGTCCCAAATGCGAGGACGACCAACCCCCCCCATCAGCAACCTTCCAGCCCCGCAGAGTCAGGTGTGTGTGGGCGGTGGGATTTCATTGGCAAGCACACCTCAGACGTGTTTGCCTTTTAAAGCTGATGGGTAATCAATTGGATGACTTCTGCTGCTTTGATACTACTTCTGTTAACAGGGAGAAAGAAACAACTAAAGAAGTAGTCTGGGGAAGGTTGACCTTTTCGTTTCAAAAGGCAAACACACCCAGATACGCATACATTAAAAAAAAAAAAAAAGAAATCCTTAAACATAAAAATTCACATGTCATTCAGTTTTTAGTTGGAGCCACAGGGAGATAATTTACACCTAAGGCATTAACCCACACTATATTATTAAGTGTGTGTGTGTGTGTGTGTGTGTGTGTTATATTAGTGTTGACTTCAGTTAAATGTCTCCAGAGATGTACAGAGTGTGGATCTGACACTGGCAGTTGATTCTCACAGTTGATATCCTGCCGACTGTTAGGCAGCTGTTTTTTGGAGGTTTTGTTTTTATCAACCATGACAGTTTTTTTTTGTTTTGGTTTTTTTTTGGACTATTGTTCACATTCTCTCTTCTCCTGTACGCTTCCTCTCACACTTCTGCTCACACCTGAAATGCTTTCTTCTCGTTTCCCGCTGAAAATGTTCACCTTTACATTGAATACCACATTTTCCAGACATCAGCATGTAAACTCTGTGGCAGTGAGAAAATTCTGCCCAGCAGGATGTTTTAAACCATTCCATGCTTAGTGGTCACTTTAGTGGATACCTAATCAAAGCCACTGCAAGCATATACAGGCTTTTCAAAATAAAGTTAAAAATCAACAAAGTAGCTTATAAAGACAAAGTCAGTTTCCTTTTAATAACAACATAGAAGATTATTACACTTTGTTAAATGTATGTTCTTTGTTTGCTTGTTTTTATGTTTGTTTTGAACCCTGCTGTGTATTTTTCCTCTTTTCCATGAACCACCTCATTAGACCGCTCAGTCATGTTCAAATAATAACTACATACAAATCATAAAATCCTAATGCGCCCAGAAACATTCCTCGGAGCAGAGGGAAGTATTGTCCATGACAGTTTAACATCTGGATATTTTTCAGCTCATAATTTATGAAGTTATGCTGCTAACAAATTAGGTGGTTTAGGACATAACAGAAACCAGAAACTTGGGCGTGATGCGATAATAAAACAGACATATATCTAAAACACACACACTAAAAGAAAGTACAAAACAACACAGGACGTTCAGCTGCAAGTAATTTGTCAATGCTGCTTGTGGAAAGTACCAGACATCACCAGCACAGCTGCACTCTTGGACATCGTGCACACGTACACACCCACTGCTCCCCACACCTACATCTATTCTTCTGGATTAACTTTATACCTCACTTATATGCACATGCGGTAACTTGCAGGGTTCAACGCTGTGGTGATGGCACATGTTCAACATCAAATTCAGAAAGATTCAAGTAAACACACCCACAAAGTCCTTTAAACCATTGTTCTGACTGAGAGCTTTCAGAGCTCGATTTGAATGACATGTTGATTGGATAAAGATGGTAGAGGAGCATAATTGGAATACTAAAGTGAGCTCTAAGTGTTCTTTAAAACCCTTTAGATTATACCTGCAATGTAATCATCATGTAAATGCTTTTGACAGACCCAGGTCTATCCATTGAACATTTGCATGAAGCATTTAGCTGCCTGCAGTTCATCACAGTGCTGCTGCAGCTCATATCAACACTGGAGTGACGGTTTCATATGTTAAAAGCATCATCAAGCATGATTATAATCGTTTCTCATCCAAATTTTGATATAAGTCACAAACATTTCTGTCACAACCCTTTCACAATTAGTGGACATAACTCTTACATGCATTAGATCTAACTACAAAAAATTCTGGAAAAAAAATAAGCGTTATTTAAAATGGATTAAAATATGGTGTTTTTGCTTCGCTGATGATTTATGTAAAAACTTGAACAAGTTATATGGAAGTGTTACTCGCTGGAGCTAAAGCTCTTGTTAGTGGGCATGCACATGATTGACAGAGAAACTCCTTTTGAGTTTAGTAACACTTTGATACAACTGGGAAAA
>JBAMYA010000006.1:3187871-3204530 GCA_037176975.1 Arrhamphus sclerolepis
GGATAGGCTCCAGCAGACCCCCGTGACCCTGAACAGGAAATAGCGGGTATAGAAAATGGATGGATGGATGGATGAAATCAAAGTCACTTTATGAATTACATATGAACAAAAATAAATCACTTTTTCATTTGGTTAGGTTTTTCCTTTCCTCCCTCTCATTGTTAATTTTATTTTAGGCAACACAAGATGTTTCCAGGCAATGCTACAGTAAGAGTAGTATTCTGTAAATGCAATCAAAATAGCGAGATACATTGACTGAGTATCAAATTTAACCAATGGCTGATTCGTGCTTAGTCAGAGCCAAACATGGAAAACTTTACTGGGCTTTTTCCTCATGATAACTTCAAGACCAAGTTCTAAGGAGTGCACAAGCTTTTGGCAGAAGTTCATAAGTGTCTATACACCAAAGAGACATGTCACTATTTTTTCATGTCATGTGCAGAAGATAAAAAAAAAAACTCAGATTCACTTGTGAAATCAGAACAGTAAATCCATGACTGACAAAGGATCCAAGAAAACAAATCTGAATTTCTACTTTGTTGCAGCAATTCATCCCAAGAGACAATTTCTTATCATCTCAGTCTGGTTCACATTCTTCTTAGCATTTTTTTTAACAGCTTGTTCACAAAATAATTCATTCATCCTAATTACTGACAGCTTTTAAACGGGGTGTTTCTATGAACACACAACACTGAGTTGGACATGTGACTGCTGTACTTCTCTGTCAACAATAGAGGTTCAGAGCATGCAAGTGAAAGAAAGACTGCACATGTACTCGTTTTATCTGAGCCGTTTGGATGCCGATTGCATGTTGGGGTAATCTGAAAATGTACTTGTGTTTTTGTTTCGTGTGAGGAGGTTGAAATATGTGTGTTTTGGCACCACACACATTGGCTGCTTGTTGAGTATTGATCAGTCGATGCACTGAAGTTATGAGTGTGTTGACAACACCACACGGAGGACAGACAGACGGGGCACTGGAGTGTGTGAAAGGATTACCAGTGCACAGCAGATTCTGAAATTGTTCAGTGAACATTCAGGGGATTTTTCTGGCCACATACACACACAGAGACTCACACACACACCAATTCAGCTGCCACTCTGTGTTACTATGATCTCCTCAGCATCCATCCATCTGCGCACATATATAGTTGCTATGAAAAACAGACAGTGAAGCCTGCCGTTTACTTTTTAGTGTCTTCTTCAAAACTGAATGACTCAGGTTATGAATCACTGTGCAGGGCTTTGATAGCAGTGTTGTTGTTAATGAGGTATACATATCAAAGTTGAAAGAAATAAATGCATGAATTAATGATTTTTCTTTCCTCAGGATTTGAAAATCTTAACTCCACAAGTAAATATTAGCATTTTGCCATAAAACTGTTCATCTACCAATAGGCTGTAAGAAACACAAGAAGCTCAAGCACCACCATGGATGTAGCGTGAAATCATATCCTGCTCATTTTCCTCATTTCTGCAGATAATGCTGGACAAATAACTTCACTAAAATATAGAAATGCTTTTGGAATATCTCATAAAGCCAAAATGACTTTAAAAGTGATGTTATGTACTCATTAGTTCAATTAGTTCATAAAAATTAAATTCAGAAAACAATAGCTGATACGAGGCTATGTTAGACAAAAAAAAGCACTCACTTTGAACTCTTTAAAATGCGGATGACTTTGATTGGGTAATTCAGATTATTTAGTGTTGCACCTGCAACCGTGCCACATACTTTAATAGTGTTAGAAACCCAGTTCTTGTTTTTTTTTGTTTGTTTTTTTAAGATAATTAAACCATATAGAAGACAAATGCAATAATGAGCACAGATTTGATAGAAGAAGAATAAAACATTTTTTATAAAAATATTGTCCACACTAAAAATTATGACACTTGCAGTAAAAATAAAAATGTTGGTGTGCTTTTTACGCACACAGTATCAGTCTGTGGCTCAGAGGTCAACTTGATGTTAATTAATATTTACACTGACATTTGGTTGGTCATCCATATCCACTGGAGTGATGACTGCAGAATTCTTCCCAAAACCAGCAATCATCACTTTAGTTTTACTCACATTGTTTTTGTTTGGTTTTTGTTTTTGTTTTTGAGAGAGAGAACTGGCACCTTTCTAAAAATTCTATCACCACCAGGTCATGGTCAGGATTCTCGTGGTTCACTTTTGACAGAATTCAGAGTGATCAGCAAATTTGATTATGTGATGATGACTCTGGCAAGTATTCATAAATAAAACAAATAAAAGTAGTGATAAAACCCAACCCTGAGGTGCTCCACTAGATAAGAGCATTCAATAACACGCTGCAACCTCCTAGTTAAGAAATCCAACAACCAACATAAAAGACCATGATCAATGTTGTGGTTGATCATCAGTCTGTGTGTCCTATCACAAGCCCCGCCCCCTCGGTTACTGTTGCTAGGTCCGAAAAGCCAACCGGACTCACTGTCCCTCTGTACTACCACGAGAAACACTGGCCGATTTTTGGAGGAATAAGGCAAATATTTCAGATAGCAGCAGAAGGGCTTGCAGTACGCATTTGAAGTATATATTCAAGATGTCTTGCTTACTTAGCAACAAAATAATTACAAAATACGGATAAAAATAGAAACTAAAGCTTCCAGATCACAGAGTAAGAGTGAAGCTAGCATCACCACGGGCCAGACCACCACAAAATAAAGGAGCAACACTATTCCTGTACAGCTGGGTAGGTGTCTATGCACTATTACAATTATTAAGAAGCAAAAGCTATAGGCCTATATAACGTAACATGGAGCAGGTTGGCTAGTTTTATTTTTTTCTTTTGTTTTTCATTTTGGGTTCATTAGCTGGTATCTGCTGGAAGTATAACATAATACTACCGTTATTAAACATATTTTCTTACCTTGGAGCAGACAAAGCTCTGCTTGTTGATATTTGAGGTGTTTAACTGGGTTTGAGGCCGTCCACAAGGTTTGATCCACAGTCTACACTTTTCGGGGTTGGATTTCAGTTTTGGGAAGGGAAAAAAAACAAACAGAAGAAGTCCTTCTCCCAACCTCTTAGGGTAACGTGAGTCACTGTTGCAAGTGCCCCAACATTTAACCATAATTATAAAAACCAACACCCAAACCAATTCAAAATGAAGAAAGTATGCTATGTTTCTTTTGAAGTCAACGGCGCTTTTCCCTGAAGTTGGACTTCTGGTGGGAGCCCTGTTCTGTTGCGCTGTGATAGGCCAGTTTGCGTTTCAGGGGCGGGGCTTACAATAGGTCAATTAAAAGCTGAGAAAAGTCAATGAAAAGTAGCATCTAATCTATAAGAAATATAGGTCATGCTCCCTGGTGTTCAATGCCAGGAAGTGCAGTCCCTTATGGATGTGTTAGCTAAGAGCTAGGGCTAACATTGAAAAGCATAAGTCATTGCTGCTCCAGGACAGAAGCTTTGTCTCTATTTCCTAATGAACAGCCTGCATTTGTAGTCTATATAATTTCGCTCCATAGTCACACATATGTTCTCCCAAAATCCACCTCACGCTCTGTAACTTTTCAACGCATGATAGACAAATCATCCAAAATATATGGTAAGAAGGAGTTTTGTAACTATGTCTAAGGTTATGGAGGTTTCCATAAGGTATAATGGACTAATAGATTTATCACATGAGTGCACAGAAACAAGCGGAGGTGAGTTATAAGTGTCCACCCGTCAAAACATAGCAATGTACACAGTAATTTTTGAGATGCCCTGTATTCTAACACTGAAACTGCACCTAAAGTTTAAAGGAATTGTGAATCTGTTGATCAGAAGGAATAAATTAAGCATAAATGAAATGCTGCCAGAATTCACTGTAACGTTATTTTTGATGCATTATTTTCTTTAATCCAGGTGACAAAATGACAGGTGACATGCTGTCACTAAAAGAAAAGTACGTTACGCAAGAAAGCAACTAAAAAAGAAATAAAAAATAAAAAAATCTAAGTTGTCATGTTTATATGTAAAGTGTTTGATTGATTTACCATGTCAATGTAATGTAACAGGCATGAAGATTTTCCAACTTAATGGCTGTCAAAATCTATTGGGTGGTTGAATGTATTTTGAAGCTTTAATGAACAGACTGCAGACTGTTTAATGAGCATAGGCAAAAATAGTGGACTGAGAAGTTTCATTATTCAAAATGCAAATGTTGCTTTAGTCAGTGTATGCAATATGTTTGTATAGTAGCCTAGTGTTGGCTCATCAGAAGAGTAAGCTTCAAGTGAGCTGCACTTCAACTGACTACTATGTTAAATCAATTACATCATAATGCACTCAGAAGTAGCAGTTGTGTCGTCTATCTCACTGTAAGTATTTTATATAGCATTGCAGGAAGTTATGGTATAATATCTGGACAATGGCTGTTTAAAGGATTTTTGTTTTCCTTTAGTGTGCGAGGCTTTGAAGAGTCATTTTGACCATCATATGAATGTGTGGACAGTAAGAGCTTGATTAATACATTGTACGAATACTTGATTGCAGTCGCACTGGTTACATCGTAAAGTGATGATTGGTACGTGGACTTTCATGCAGATAGTTTTCCAGCAACTGGCTCCAACAAATGGTGCCACGTCCCATAAATTACGTAATGAAACCATAATGACTTGTTGAAAATAAATAAATAAATAAATAAAATGATCGATGCCTTAGAAACCTCAGTGGAATTGTATTCCCACATTTGCTTTACTCTTTCCTCCCCAAACGACTGAAAAATTAATTAAATCTGTAGATTTACATTTATTTTGAAAATGTAGGTGTTGTCAATTGGCCAGTAACTATCATACATTTACATAGTGGTGTGACTTGGGGAACTGGACATTCAGGTTGACCAGTGTGTGTCACCCTCATAAGACTGGTGACTTCCTCTAATGACTCACTGAGCTGATATAGCTATGCAACTCATTTTGATTATGTCGTATATAACTGAGGTCAAGTCACTGGCATCACCAGTATGAGTAATCCTGGTGATGCATGAACACACGTGCTGTACAGGAAGCTATCTAGTTTCTATACCATCATACACTCATATATACTCATCTTCACTTTACCTCCAGTGAGAGGAGATGAAATGCAAAACTACCATCTCACAATGTATTAGTGGGAAATAACGTCCCCCAAAGGATAAGAGAGTACACATGTCGATACTTCTTTATATGTGTGGGATCGTGCCCGCTATATCCCTATGAGCCCACATAAAGGAATGACATCATCTCAGTGCAAGGTGTGACCCTGCATGTACGGCATCCCTAATGGCACATTAGAAGCAGATCAAACAGCTAATGTGCCAACATTAGGTAGAAATAAGTCATGTATGTGTCATGTCTGTGCAGGCCTGGCACACGCACGTTACACACACATGTGACCCCCACTGATACTCAGCTCAGCACTTCCTGGTACTAATGCATACAGCATGTGTGTATCTCTGTGTGTGGATAATGTGTGGTTATCATATTAGTGCTGCTCATAACTCAGACAGTAAAAGCTCCGAGACAACTCCTGTTATTCTTTCTCCCTCCCATCCGATGTGTCTTTTCCTTCACCCCCACCCCCACCCCCACCCCGGGCTATGTCTGATTCCTAGTCAGCCTGTTTGTCTGCATATTCACCTGAAGCAGACAGAAATAGATCATAACAAAGGTTGACTAAGTCTCGGGGAAAAGTTCTATAAGCTCTATCAAATATTTGATTCCTTCTTGCAATCAGAAAGCCTTGCAGAGATTGAAAAAGACAAGAAGCAACAGCCAGGCAAATATTCCAAGTAAATATTCCATAAATACCTGACAACAAACAAAATGTGGTGAGATCACAGGAATCAAGAACAGATTAAAGATTTAAACTCAGCTTCTATTACATTCATGTACAGTGAACAAGGGAAAGTATTAATATTGTTGAAGATGACATATTTGATAGTTTCTCTGATGAGTTCTTTCCTTCTCCCCAGTAAGCACTCCTCCACTGACATACGTTCTGTAAAAACACTTACTGAATTTCTTAAAATTCCATCTTCTTTTTGTTGTATTCAGTTAGTGTATTCTGCTGCTTTATTATCCTCAATTATATTTCTGTAAATACATTATATGTTGTACAAAATGTACATAGCTGGCTTCTCTTTGCTTGGCAAGCGTGATGTCATATGCCAAAAAAAAAAAAAAACATAAAAGAAAATCTGTTTCCCTGAAATGTATATTTTGTAATTCATTAAACAAAACAAATAAAACAACAAGAGAACGTGTTTGGTTTTGGCAGCATAAATACAGTAGATGGGCTTATTGTTTTCTACGTGGTCTTAATGACATCATAAAGAATTGGATGATTATTAAACTTCAGTTTTGTTACATCAGTGGAGGGGCAGTGAGATCGACAGCAGCTCTTTCAATATCATTGAAATTTGTGTCAACGCGACACAGCTGTAAGCATTATTCACTTATATTAGCAGGAGGTAATTTGACAAAAGTGTTTTCTAATTTACAGACAGTAATTACACACAGGCCCACCTGCGAGAGATTAATTAGGCAATGTATCCGTGTGTCAAAGTCAAACTACATTGATTCCAGCAGTCAGAGGCTTTAGGTATAGCAGCACAAGCCTGCAGACCTGATAATGATGATGTTACCAGAGGATCATCTTTCCTTCCCGTTTATCAGCAACTGGCCTTACTGGAACCACTTCAACACTCAGGATCAGGTTTCTCTCTCTCTCTCGCTCTGTGTGTGTGCGTGTGTTTGTGTGTATGTGTGTGTGTGTCAGTCTAACAATGAGAGGTTAACAGAGAGCCAGCATGACCATAATAATGTGGAAAAGATTGAATTTAGCTCCGTTGACAGGCACACTAAAACTGCTGACTGGCTCTGTGACCTTACACACACACATACACACACTGATGGAGAGGCAATATGTTCCCCGCACCACAATCTCACAGGAGCGCACACATGCAGCGAACCATAAGTATTTGTGTGAGCGTGTCACACAGTGCAGGTTAACACTGCGAAGCACGGAGTAATTTTCCCTCTGTCGCCTCACGCTGCGAAAACGACAACACATTACCTGTTAAACAAGACACCTTAGATCCTGGGGTGGACTCCCAGAGAGGAATAATGGCAAATGGACTGCATTTACATGGCTCTTTTCTAGGCTTATTGACCACTCAAAGTGCTTTCCAGCGAGAAACACATTCACCATTTGTACACACATTACTGAAGCATGTAGTTATTTAGTCTGTAGTGTTTTTTTTCTTTATCAAGCACACTCCCACATAGGCGACTGCATCAGAGGAAATCTAGGGTTAAAAGTGTCGTTCAGTGAGTTCAAGAACTAAACCAGCAACATTTCAATTAGCAGATGACTTGTGAAGTCAAAGCACAGCTGAGAAGAAAGAGAAGAGCATTAAAAGAAAAACAGTATAAAGGAAACAGTGAAGTAAAAAATGTGAGAAATGACCAGGATATTGGTGAAAGAGCACAGCCAGGGAGGTTAAAAGCTAAGAAATAATTTAAAAAAAAGAATTACAGGTATGACTGATCCGCATGTGAAAAAGAGTGACAAAACAAGACTAAATCGAGTCTAGTCCTTCTAGGTTTTCACTCTGACTTTGGAAATGGAAAATAAAGGAATAAACAAATAAAATCTCTGTTATTAGAAAAGAACAGCCACAAACTGCAGAGTGATCCTATTCTATGGGCTGAGTTGAATAGTAATGCTCTGCAGACGAGCATGCAAGACACTTATAGATAGTCTTTAGAGTTTATTTTAAATACATGTCACAAGATGTCATTCAGCAGCATAAAAGCACTCCAGATGACAGCAGATAATCTGCTTTTAAAATGAGTGAAGAGCAATTTGTTTATCATTAACGGATCTGAAAAGGAAGCTGATTGATGGTGCGTTGAAAGTAAGAGGTAGGGGAGGGATGAATCGCACGTATAGGAACGTATACGTGTGTTGTTGTTTTATTTTTGTCATGAGGGCAAAATTTACGTGTACATTTTAAGATAATCTTGTTTTTCAGACTTGAGGACACCGGCCACTTGAAAAGAACACAGAAAAAGGAAAAAAGTAGAGGAAAACTTCACGATTAACTGATTTAAATGCCAACTCTTGTCTCTCTCATTCTCAGGAGGTTATTCTGAAGAGAGCAGCAGACCTGGTGGAAGCCCTTTACGGCTTGCCCCATAATAACCAGGTGTGCACACACTCAAACATCTAACTGTCAAATGGAAAGAGACAGAAGTGGAAAAGTGTTGTCACTATTGCTCTCATGGCTGTTATCCGATTCCTCTCTCTGCAGGAGATCATCCTGAAGCGTGCTGCAGACATTGCAGAGGCTCTCTACAGCGTTCCACGTGGGCACACCCAGCTCTCCGGCTCAACTCACACTGGTATGATGGGAGTCAACTCCTTCACTGGGCAGCTGTCTGTTAACGTCTCTGAACCCGCTCAAGCCAATCAGGGTAAGAGCTCAGACTCATTGTAGTGTCCCGTTGCAGTTCTAGTGCAAATAATAGCTTCAGTTTCTCCTTGAAAGATACACAAAATGTATGTCTGTGTATATTTTTCTGCTTCTTACAAATAAAGCTTCTTAATTGTTTAAACAAGTTAAAATCGCTGACAGTTTTATTGACTGGTATTGGTTCTGAATGTAAATGGATTCAAATACTATTCATTTGAATGTGCCATGTCTATAATAGGCTTTTTGAAACTTATTCATTGTCATTTGTGCCAAAAATACAAAAATATCTGTTTTTCCTTAGAATTAAACGCTATACGAGGACATATATGTTTTAAACTATTTTTAAGTCAAAAGAACTATAAATCAAGAAAATCTACATAATGGCACTTCCACCCTCACTCAACCTACTGGTGGCAGTAGGGTTGTCAAAGTGCAGACAGTTGTGAAAAGGATCCAGGGGCTCCGTCCCCACCAACAGTTTTTTTAGACAACAGTGGTAGTCGTAGAAAGATTGTCATTGCAACATGACGCCTTGGTCAAGGTGAGACCCTGTTGCATCAGTTGCATTATTACTTAGTTGATCAGCTGCTCTCTTCTTCTTGTTCTTCTTCACTGTGTGTCCTGCAGGGTTTGTGCGCAGCAGCAGTAGTGTGTCACCACACGGTTATGTGCCCAGCTCCACCCCTCAGCAGACCAGTTACACCTCAGTCACAAGTACAATGAATGGTTATACTAACAACAGCGGCATGACCAACCTCGGAGGCTCCCCCACTTTCCTCAACGGCTCTGCAGCCAACTCGCCTTATGCCAGTGAGTTATAATTGTGTTACATACAAACACCATTCATTTGTATCAATTTGTATAATTTGCTAATTTCTTTGTCTTTGTTTAAGAGCTGTAAGTACAAATTAAAGTTTGCTGGTTTTTTTTGTTTTTTTTTAATGTCTTCTCTTTAAAAAAATAAAAATACTGGCATACTTTCCTAAATAGACTCTAACTCGGTGCTGTCCCAGTCTAGAAATGAGCTCTTGCTGGGATTGACAATAGCAAACGTACGTTTTCTGCTGCTTCACTCAAGTTACTGCCATGTTTTCTCCCAAGGTTTTATTTTTATTCGACCGTACCCTCAAAACAAAATAAACCCAGCTTTCCTTGTTATGTGTTCAATCTCTGGCCTTTTTATGAGAGATTAAAGCTGTTCTCCCATTATGTTGCCATTAACATGAGGACGAGAGCATTTCATATGCGAGTACTTACAGTGTACTGTTGTGTCGGTTTAAATGCACTCAAAATGGTAAGGCTAAGTGCACATGTGCACAATTTTGAACATAGCCTGGTTCTTTTGGCGCAAGGATGGATCAGATCTCACCATGTTGTGCCAAACTCCATCAGAGAATCATTGAAGTGCCAACACTGGAAACCCCTGTACTCAAGGGAATCACTTCATGAGAAACCCTAACTTTTCTCTGATACATATAACTGCAGCAGTTTCCATGGAAAACCGTTGTCATTCATGACAGTCTACCACTGAAATGTAACCTTAAACTGCATTACTCAAGGAGCAAGCCATATATACATCAACTTAGAGTACAGCGACCCTGCCACGTTTTCTGGTCATGAGTTCATCTCAGATGGACAGAAGCACAATGGACGTGTGATTTGTGGTCAAATGAGTTCAGTTTTGTGAAAAAGACGGCACTGGCTTCTTTGTGTCAAGACAAAGTAAAACTTTTTGAGACAGCCCATCCAGTTAGTTGTCAGAGAACAGTGCAAGCATATATGATGGTAATACAGATGCATCAGTGACTACAGCATGTGTGACTTGTATATGTGTGAAAATACTATTGACGCAGTGAAATATAATGGAAATTTGTAGACTTATGACAGTGTCAGAGTGCACTCTTTTTCCCAGAATGTCCATGATTATTCCAGCAGCACAATCCTGCATCTCATTCTGCAAAATCTGCAACAGTGTGGCTTCATAGACACAAGGTAGTCTGAGGAAGATAGTGTGTGTGTGTGTGTGTGTGTGTGTGTGTGTGTGTGTGTGTGTGTGTGTATGTGCTTAGCTGGGCTGCATGCAGTCCAGGTCTGCCTTCCAATTAAATTGTACGTTGAATCATAAAGACAAGAATCAGGCAACCAGAAAAGTTTCGCAAAATTTCTGGAAATTGGTTTTCTATATACCAGCAAGTCTAATTACAGTTATCCCATGATGCCTAAAAGATTGTCCAGTACACACAGTGCATAGTCCATGGGGATTTCTGCAGCATATTGTCCTGAAAAAATAAATAAATAAATAAATCACAATTCAGAATCACATCCCATTGCTTCATTTTGTCCTCAGTTTATTGTGTCAGCCACACCGCCTCCATCTCTGTTGGTTATTTGCGCTTTCTACTAAGTGTCCACTTAGCAGAAAGGAAGAGTGAAGAGAGGAAGAGGTAAATGAGAGGTAATAAAAGCGCAGTGCAATCTGAGATATGAGATTTATTTTACAGAAGTTTTCCTCAGTGTTGATGATAAAGGCTGATTAACCAAACAACTGAGAGCTTTATAAGTAAAAATGTGTAAGTCGCTGCCAATATTATGATGACAAAAAAAAAGCTTTATACTTGCTTTTGGTTTTGAAATGTATAATTCCTAAGAAATAAAAAAAAGAAAAAGAAGTGTGACATTAATGTTCTTGTAGCCTTTATCCATTTCCTGGTAGGACAACATTATAAAACCTGATTTACTGCACATCAAAAGCTGATTCCCTCTATTTTCCACTGCTCCCAGTTGTTCCATCCAGTCCGACTATGGCGTCCTCCACTTCTCTACCCTCCAACTGCTCTTCCTCCTCCGGTGTTTTCTCCTTCTCCCCGGCCAACATGGTGTCAGCGGCTGTTAAGCAGAAGTCCGCCTTTGCTCCAGTGGTCAGGCCCTCCTCCTCCCCTCCACCCTCTTGCACAAGTGCCAATGGCAATGGACTCCAAGGTAATTTAGCACGCATGTCCAAAAGAAGACAGAGAGTTCTGAACAAGGAATGTTATAAAGACTTTACTGACTCCTGGATAATCCTCTGAATTTTTACATTTATTCAGAAAATATGAATAACTGATCATGAATTCCCCCTGCCTCTGGATGAACTTGAATAACTTTGATTATCACTTAAGGTATTCATTCATATTCGCTATCAAACAAACTTAACATGTTAGAATTCTAAACTACAAAATTAATTAACAATAAAGCTATGGTTTTGGCGGCTTTCTGTGAATCAGGAGTGCCCCAGTGATGATTTGCTTTAATTCCACTGTTCGTCTATAGAAAGAAAAAACGTTTTGTTGCCATTGAACTGTTCTTGTATTGTGATTCTACTACACTTATAAAAGTCTCAAGGGTCAATTACACTAAGGATAATTTGTATTTCATCATAATCTTAACATTGTAATGGGCTGGGAAATTTGATAGAGGTGTAGATGAGGGAAGTTAACACTATATGAGCCCACTTTCCTTTCTTTTAATGAATGACCCACACTGTTAATTGTTTTACTTATTATTCAAATCGCAATCCAATTATTAAATATAGCCTAATATTCTCAAGTGAAATTAGATCTTGAAATTAAAAAGAGCATGATGTGCTGATACTGAAAAATGAGTGCAAAAAGTTTCATTAGACTATTATTTATTAAACTGAAAAAAGCAATACAATTTATCAGCATCGATCAAAAAGCCTATTTACAAGTGTTTTTCTGTGTCTTTGGTTCTTATTTTAAATTCTCAAAGGCAATGATGGCCTCTCACACAGAACGCAGCACAGGTAATGTGCTTTCAAAGCCCAGTTGGTCGTGCCCCTTACCACGGTACTTGTGTCCAAATTATGTTAAAGCTTCATCTAGCATCCAGCTCACGTTTGTATTTGTTTCATTGAATTTCTTTTAAGGATTCTAAAGAGCAGAACGTAACATTTCCATCACTTGCGTTGTCGAACACAAAGACTTTAAAAGCAGAGCAGCGGCATTTTGGAATAGAAGCTGTCCTGATACTTGAACAGGACTACAGATGACATGGAAAAAAACCAAAAAAAAAAAAAACCAGTAGACTTGAAATTTGTTATCTGCACTCATCCATTAAGGGAGTTTTTGTTACAGGAAAAGTTGGCACAAACCTAACACTGAAAATCTATATATTGACTCCTCTATTGTCACCACAGCAGCCAGTGTAAATAGTGTGGGAAAGATACTTCACACGCAAATCTGACTGGATTTCATGCAAATAACTAAGCAGTGACTTTATATCAGAGAACCTTTTTTTTTTTCCTTTTCAACAATTTAACTAATGTTTTTATTTTTCTCTGTATCTCTCCTCATTTCATTTCTTAACTTTCATCTTTTTATTCCCCTCCCTCATCATTCCTCCATCATATTTCTCTACCTTTCTCTACCAGATCAAACATTTGTGGACTCTAGCAAGTACTCAACAGCCGGCTCTCTACAAGGCCTGGCCTTCACCTGAAGTATGTTCCTCAGCTGTTTCTCACTTTCAGTTCTGTTCACTTGGTTCATCTGCAACTTTTCACTAACTGACTGAACTGTCTGTCACATGTCACTTTCTTTTATCTTTGTTTTTAAATAATTGGATCATACCCCTTCTGGCTTCAGCGCGCTCAGCTTGTTTTGCTTTCCTTATTTGTATTCACTCTTTCTTTGTTCTGTTGCATCATCACCTTTCCATCCTTTGCTACCACGCTTGTGTTAAAGATCTCACCACTTGGTTGCCTGGTAACTCCTCCCTCTCCTCCCATAGGCTGGGAAGAGAGGCAGGAAGTTAGATATTTACAAAGACAAAAACAGACATTTGGCACTGAAAATGTATTTCTCAACATCGCTGACTTTGTTTAGCTGTTGGTGTGCAGCGAGCATGTGTGGGGGTGTGGGAACTCAAAGCATAGCCTCAAAGCGCAGCTGAAATAAACACACTCAACTTTCTGCTGCACACACATTTTCCTCTGTCACACACACAGACACACACTTGATGATCACAAACACTCGCATCTTACTGGGGTGCAATCAGCAGTGACAGATGTTAGACTATCTTGGCAGTTTGTACTGTCAGTATACCTGCCCTCGTGTGCATGTGTGTGCATGTGCTCATGCGAGTCTAATGAACAGAAAAAAAAAGACTGGAAGATCAATTCAAACACTACACTTAGCTCTGTTTACACGTATTTCTAATTTTACTGGGGCACTCATCTGTTTTACGAGCCCCATTGTCAGGATAACATTTTAACTTAGTGTTACAAAAAAGAAAAGTTGAGCTTGGGAAAGTTGTTGCTAAGTCTGCAGGAAATGAATGTAAATTATTGTGATGTCCTCTGTAGTCATGGAAACACGACTGTGTGTCACTTTTGGCTGGGCCATGCTCCTCACATGTCCACATCCATCCTCTGGCTCCATGGACAAAAACATGCAATGATGCAATCTGTCAGGCGCACATTCAAACGCACAGTGAAATTACACCAACTGTTGCTGCACAGAATTAAATGCATGTGTGTGTTTGTGTGTTTGAACAGCATCTTATACGATTTGTCCCTTTTTACTGATTCATCCGTCTGTTGATGTTTTTAAAAATGATGCTTCAGTCGCACAGCTGCACAGATGGGAAAAAACATATTGATGTATTTACAAGGTTGTTTTTTTTTTTCATGACAATGAAAATATTTGGCAGAGTTTTCAAGTTGTTTTTTTTTTTCTTTTCTTCCCCTCCCTCTTCCCCCCTTTTTCTTCTCCCCACCCAGCAGCAATCTCGGGAATGATTGTCCCACCCATGTAAAGGTGTGTGTGTGCATGTGTGTGTGTGTGTGTGCGTGGGTGTGCGTGTGTGTGTGTGTAAGAGATTACTCAAGCACACTCCAGCTGGAGGACCTGGTGCGATTCAGACTCCGGTCGGGGATGGAAGCAGCCGTCTCGATCTGAAGGAACAAACTCAACTCAGGCCCTTTCTAACACAAGACAACTGCAAGAAAAACACATTGAGAGCAAAAAACTGTTTGCAGGAAATAAAGCTGTTTAGACTTTGTACACCATATGCTTTTATAGGAGAATGGCCACGCCCATATTATGACTCCATGGACACAGGAAGTGTATTTATTTTGGAGAAAATCCACTTCCTCGAGTGAATGATTTGATTTTCGTTTTGTGCAGCAATTAATGTGTGATAATCATCTTTTAACTGTAACCACATGAGAGGTTTTCTATTTATGAAGCTTTGTGTTTGATGAAGGATTACAATGTGAAGAAGGTCTGATGATGATGAGTTAAAACCATGATGAAGGATTCATTCAGGGTCAGATCCAGCCAACACAGACAAGCCAAAGCAGAGACACATTTTCACCTCTCTTTGCCAAATTCACACCCTCCTCATTCTGTCTTTGACAGCTCTCAGACCTGGATGCTCCTCTGCATTTTATCATTCATCTGAGAGACTGAAATGTTTCCCACCTGGATCCAATTCCACAGTTTCAGCCATTCAAGAAATCCCAGTGTTCTCTCTGAGCTTGCTTTAAGCACATGTGTTTTATTGAATATGCTAATCGAACTTCTGAGTTTGTCAGGTGCTAAAACTCAAAATAGATTTGAAAATATCTACACAAATACCATAGATGAATGCAGCGTCTTTCCAACAAGGATGTGTGTGATTTCTGGGTGCCAACAACAGCTCCATTTGACCCATCACCTGCCCCCGAGTCTGTCTATTGATTGTGTTACCACAACTGTTTTTAAAGTCGGACACAGCCACCTTTGCGAGAAGGTGAACATGTCTTAAAGGTCGGATACCATTTTAAGTAAGCTTTTTGTATGTATGTGTGTATGTGTGTGTGTGAGAGAGAGAGAGAGAGATTTGCTTTATTTGATTGTTGAGTTTTTTTGTTTGTTTCTTTGTTCGTTTTGGCTTGTGTTGTTTTTACTCTGATAAGCTGGCCATTCAGGTTGTGCTTCTTTTGATGCATGGCTTCTCATCTGGTTTATTAGGTAGCATTAATAGGAAAACTAACAAATTGTGTGTCTTAAATGCTTAAAAAAAGAAAAAAAAAAAAGAAAATAGCACACAAGCAGCTGTAGGAGATCCCTAATGGGTAAAATCTGTTTCTCTTGGTTGCAGTGACTCAGAATGGACCAGCCTTCAACCAGTGTGAGCTAAATTATAACAAGTCATTGTAATAACTAAATTAGAGAGTACTTCAATTTATTTTGGACAGTTTTTTCAAAGAAAAATTAGAAAAAAAAAACTAATTAATTTTCATCTAATCAATTTGAATGTGATGCGTTAGAGTGGGGACAAGCAAAGTAAAGAGAAAGATGGTAAAACCCTGGAGTCCTCTCCGCTGGTTTAGGTCTGCTGAGCTACAGACAGGCCATTAGTACTGCTGTCAGTATTAATTACTCCCTATAAACATCGCATTACTATTAGATGCTTTTTGTCCTGACTTCATGCAGCTGCACTTTAAAGCTGTTTCTTCTTCAAGTTCACTTGTTCCATGTTTTGTTTTTTTTTACTCTTTTCTTATAGTTAACTATTCTTCTACATACTGTCAGATATGCTATTAAGTGCTATTTTTTTAGCCCAAACGTTTTTCTTTTTTCTTTTTTTTGTAGTACAGCCTTTCTTTTTGATGTTAATTGAGACAGAGAAGTTATTTCACTGGTGATTAGATTTAAAGCATGGTCCACAACAGATCATGTCACATTCGTACAGAACAAATGTCCTTCTCTTCAATTAAAAAAACAAAAGAAAAACAGGTCTTGGCAATTGTGTAAGCACACCAATGCAGCAGAACAACTGCACGAACTGTAATGAACTACATAGCTGCGGTAGGCGTTCATGCTTGTGTGTGTGTGTGTTTGTTGCTGCAGCCATAATTCATATAATGATGCCACTTATTGTGCTTATGTGTTTGTATGTTTGCATGTGCATGTGAGCCTTTATTACTTTTTTATTTATTTGTTACATTTTGCAGACCTGCCTTTCTGCCTTTCATTATAAAAGTCATTAAATCTGTATATAAAGATGCAATGTAAAACTTTTTTTTTTTTTTGTGTGTGTGTGTGTGTGTGTGTGTGTGTGTGTGTGTGTCCTGTCCGGCATTGTGGCACTCAGAATGTTGTCTAAGTGTCAAGTTGAGGCCCAACAGTTTTACTTTCACAAG
>JBAMYA010000006.1:3215063-3228097 GCA_037176975.1 Arrhamphus sclerolepis
CCCCCCCCCCCCCCCCCCCCCCCCCCCCCCCCCCCCCCCCCCCCCCACCCAACTAATCAACAAGATGGTTGACTCTGCATAATAAACTCACATTTGTACATAATAATGACAAAATTCTGTTGTTGTGATGGACTCAATGTCATCAGTAGGAGACATAAGGGAAAACATGAGCTCTAGAGTGAATCTAACCCACTTATATTTGGACTGTGTGGAGGAAGCCGGTGTACACAAAGAAAACACAAACAAGCAAAGTGGGAACATGATAACTTCACACAGAAAGGTTCCAGCTGAGGTTCAAATTGGCAGCTTTAAACCTGTGAAACAACAGCATTAATCCACCGCACCACAGCGGGGGAAATGATGAAGCGCTGATTCGGTGAGAAATGAGTGTAGAGGTAAGGAATAAGCAATGTGTGAAGTGTGATTCTAAAGCAATAATGAACCACTAAGTAAACTAATGATGAAGTAGTGCAGCACTACTTAGTAACTAGTATGCAGTATGCATCATTAGCTTCCTGAAAAACAATAAGTCCTGGTTAAGCAATCAGTAATAAAGGAGTTCTTCTGTTTGTGCTCATCTCTGGCTGCTTCAGAAGGAATCTACAACCATTCATGAGGAAAAAGGTCAGCACTATTGATTCTTGTATATTTATCAACCAGTCTTTACCTGATCAGTTTTCTAGTTACTCATCTAGTGTCTATATCTAGTGTCCTGCCTGATTTATTCCCTGTAGCATACCTTACCAGGTTTGCTGACTAAATAAATCATTACTAATAATTAAAAAAAAAATTAAATGTAATCAGGTACTTACTCCTTCGATTTAGGTAATGATTAATTAGCAATCGGTTTCTCCCTTTTTCCTTTCTTCCTCATTAGACTATTTCTTTGTGTTTTCAGTATTGTGTCAATGATGCCATCTTGACCAGATTGTATCTCAGTTGGACTCATGATTCTGATCATTAAAATTAGGTGAGTTCTCCTTCAGGCTAATATGATGTTTTGCAGGTTTTGGCAAAATGATCTATATCTACATGAAAAGTTTTCTTCAACTGGCCATGCTCAGAGTGTCCTCAGAAGCCAGTTCCCCGCGTGTTTTAGATGTTTCCCTTCCTGGACACGCCTGGCTCACATTAATGGGTCACTGACAGACTTCTGCAGACCTTGATGACAAGCTGAAGTTGATGGGTTCATAGGAATCGGGTGCGTTGAAGCCAAGAAACATTTCAAACATGCACGGCAATGGGTCTCGAGGACCTGGACATAAGAACACTGCGTCTGACAAGTTTTGTGGAATTTATCTTGGTATGAACACAAACAGCAAACGCATCAGCGGAAGAACTATTCAACATAACAGATGTGAAGACAACATTTCAATAAGCAAATTTAATGTTTTTTTCCTGCCGCAAGTCTCCAGCATCTAGGTAGACGTAGAAACAGATGATAGCTAGAATAATTCCTCTTCCTGTGCTTCCACAAGTTTTTTTCCCCTGTAAATGTATTGTCATGCTGAGATCAACTTTTCATCTGTATTCTCACATATGTTTTCTTTGAAAGGAAGAGTGATTTGCATTGCTTGTTCTTGTATTCTCTAGCTATCATGCTAATGCCAATTACACAAATTTTGAGGTATTTTCACTGTTTTCTGAAAACTGTGAATTAAATTTAACCATTAAAAGCAGCTGCTTCTCCGTGGGAACAGTAAAAGAATGTAATTTGTGTGTGTGGGAAATTGGAGATACATAGAAGTAACTTGATTGGTCAGCTTTATTTTTGGCTTGAAATGAGTCTCACCATTTAAACTTAGTGGGTTTTTGAACACCCCATTACTAAAACTTCTCATTCAAGGAGTGGAAGTCCCCTCTTGTTCCTGCTGTTAATGGTGCGGACCTGTCCACGCAGTGCAACAGTCACAGAATTTCCCATGGCTGATCATCATCTATGGTCATGGATGCCTTCCACCCCCTCTGTTTCTCCCACTCCCCATCCCAATGCAACAAAGAAGGAAAACAAATCGAACAATTCACAGTTTCCCATTATTCCCTCTGTCAGCATATGGTTCCAATCAGCAGAATGCATGTGTGAGTGTGAGAGTGTGTGACACTATGTGAATGTTTTCATTTTCCTCACAACTCTTCTCAGATACAAAGCTCTTTGTTCACACTCTTTCTCCATCAATCCAACTCGTCCTTCCTCTCACGCCCTCTTTATCTTCCTTTTCACCATCTCTCTCCAAAACCATGTCTTTGATTCTCAGATATAAAGTCTTTCTTTCTTCTTTTGCTCTCTCTCTCCCTCTATTTTTGTCTTGCTTTTCTTGGCTATAACTCAGACCTCAGGCAGACCTAGAGGTCTTTTTCCCAAGCGATCTCCAGGGTGGACTCCAGGGAATGAGACACACACACACACACGCCAACACACACACCAACACGCAAGCTCTGTGCTCACATGCTCTGTCCATTTCCTCCTCTGTCTCCACTCCTATCCCATATCATTCCCTGTCCTCACCTCCTTGTTGATGCGCACATTGTTGCTGTGATTTAGAATTGTGTTGCAGTCATGGTTTGCTGGAAGAACGAGAACACAGTGTTCCACATCAAGTTTCGTGCTCATGACTTAGATGAAGTTTCTGCATTACAAGCTTTGTGGATGTGTTAAATCTTGATTTATCCTGGCATTTGTCTTTTGTGGAATCTGTCTTATTTACAACACAGGCCTTTCTGAGACTGCAGCAGCATTTTTACGTACAGCCACAATACAAACAGTATTTTTACATACGGCCACATACTATGCAAACAAAGACACCCGCAGGTCTAATGCACGACAGTTTCTCTGAGAGTTTGAAGATCACTGGAAGAAATCTTAACATCTTATTATTGTATCTTAACATTTGCAAAGAAAGTTTACCTATATGCTGATGGATGGGGAGGAGGCGTTGTTGCGTTTTTTTCTTGCTACCAACTTCTTGTATTTTAGGGTCAATAATATACTACTTGTGTATTTTAGAGTCAGTAATACCACTCAGTAATCCATCTTATTTGTATGTGGTATGTTATTGGTGTGTTATTAGAGTTCTAGTTTCAGCAGCAGAACATGGTGGTTTCCTAACCATAAACCTAACCACAGATGAAAAATGGGAGAGAGGAGTGCGCAATTACACTGTACCATTCCTTTAACAAGAAACTAAACCAAAAATGCAGAAGCAGGGCGTGGAAGACGAATGCATCGAATGCTCAAGAGTCCACCTTTGTAGCACAGCTAATTGCTTTGTCATCATTTGCTCACTTTGCTGTGGATGAATTAGGTGTTGCTCTCCTACTGTGATGCTTTAGTTCTTTGAGGCTTGCAAGCACTTGTTTATGCTCAGCTCTCTTCTGGTCCAGTCGAAGCATTTCAGTCAGGATGAGGTCTGGACTTACAACATCTAGACTCTTATTTTTCATCTCTTCTGATGTAGAATAGCTACTGTGCTTCCGATTACCGCCCTGTTGCATAACGCATTTCCAGCCAAGCTTAAGCTCTCAAAGTTAGATGCATTTGGTAATCTCTCTAATTTGTGTCTGGAAGACTCCCAAATCATCACCTATCCATCACTGTACTTGACAGTTGATATGAGGAGCTTCTACTAATGTGCTTAGTCATTTTTTGTAAAGCTTTACACTGGGCATTGTAGCTTAGTATCTCCACTTTGATCTCATCTGTTCAAAAGAATTGTTTGTATGTGCTTATGATAATTTCCTTCATTCAAGTGTCTGTTAAACAGAGCTCCATTTTTTTTAAATTGAACTAAAGAAGAAAATTGATGAAATGACTTTGAATTTGACCAAGTATCTTCTTGATTCCCTAGACTTGCTAAATAACTGAGGTAAGAACTGTATATCTGATTCATCTGCTCTGAATTCCACTGTAACTAAAAAGAAGGGAAGTGGTGTAGAATGACTTTAATGTGCAGTTTTAAAATGACTGTGGAAGAACGATGCCATATTTTAGTATTCAGAAAGTACTTTTCCCCCCTCACTTCCTGAGAGCAATAACAGTGTCTATACGGTTCCCTTTGTCAGTCAATAAGTGATAAAACTAACATTTGTCCATTTTCTACAGCCGTTTCATCCTGTTTAGTGTTGTGTAAGGTCTGACTGCTTTCCCAGATGTCACCATGCAAGATGCTGAGTACAATCTGGACAGGTCATCAGTCCATCACAGGCAAAAACTGCAATAATCTGTATACAAGGGAAAGACGTACCCACTGAAATATCGAGCTTACAGTTCCCCCCAGTGGTGAGAGGGCGCAGTGGTCAGATATTTGACATTCGGGTTTCTTGTGTAGTTGTTTCACTATAAATGGCTACCTGTTCAGGACATTTACCTGCAGCCCCCGTGAGCCTAAATAGAAAGAAGCAGGAATAGAAGAATAGATGGACTAAACAAGGAGATGATTGTGTTTTATGGCTTTCATTATCAGGGAGGGGTTGCTGGTTTCTAATCTTCAAATAGCATAATCATTTCATTACATTAGTAATTTTTTTACATCTCTGCAGAAAGGTACCATGACTGGGTGAATTTTTACTTCTTTCCAGCTGATCAAAGTAAATACCAAATTAATATTTCAATTGAACACTTTGATAACATTAAACTGGACTTTCATATCCATAAGACTGTATTTTAGAATTTCACCAATAGGTCTCAATATTTGTTAACAGTTGACCAGCTTTCATTCATAGTGTAGTTACGTAAAGTCACGAGTGGTGCGATTGCTTAGCCTCATAACCTTCTATTTACTTAGTTTTATTTACTGTTACCTCCAAAAATGTTTTAATTAATTTATGTAACAAATACTTTCTTAATCAGTGGATACCTTTACTGAATTTCTTTCCATTCTTTACCTGAAATTTTCCAACAGGGACATTTGCCTCCGTCATCCCTCAATAAGGGTCACCTGTCATGTGTTTGTTTTGTCTCACTGAACCCCACTTTTTTTTTTTTCTTAAGTCAAATACTCATTTTTCTTCACTGTCTGTAAAATAAACAGCAACAAATTTGAAAAAGGTTTCTTCACAGTTTGATTTGCAATAGAATGTGCAGTGATCACAATGCTTTAGCGTGTTTGAAAATAAAAGCTAGAAAAAGGATTTGGAGCTTTACTCGCTTTTTCAAAACAAAAATCACAAGAAAAAAAACATTTGAACACAACTGTAAGGCCAAAGAAAAACTCCTTCCATTCCATTGTTGACTCAATTGAAAATTGAAGAGCAAACAAGACTTACATTCATTTGACGCCTTTAGGATGGAGATTCTACCGTTAATGTTGCCAAATGCTGGGTTTACCTCTTATTTATCCCTCTTCGGGTAAAAATGCGGTATAAATGGATCCCCAAGCAGATGACCACTTAACTGGCTTTTTCTGAAAATGTCTTGGAGCAGGAAATACTGCTTCTGTGGTTCATCCGTGAAGAACAAGTGTGGATGTTGGAGGTAGAAAAGTCTTCATTTAAATGTACGATTTATGCTGGAGATTAAACTCAAGTCAGATTTTAATGTACCACGAAACAGAACAAATTTGGATTTTGTTTTATTATGCTGCACAACGTGAAACCACATTTTGTGGCGGTGTTCAATTTCCTTTGTGTTCTTTTGAAAGAACGTCTAATGCAAGTTGTGTGAAAAATAATGGTTTCTTTTTTGTAATCAGTCAACTCCATTATTTTAAAAGTAGATGATGGGAAAAAATAAACTAAAAAACACAGAGCCAATACTTCAATAAGAGTTATCTGAATTCAAATGAAAATTACAATGAAATTAAGACATTTGTATTTGAGGAATAACCAGCTTGTCCAGTTCATATCCAATTACAGTGTAAACCCATAATGATGAAAATGACACACAAAAATCCTTACTTTATTGTTCTACATTATAAAACGGCTCCAACTGTCCAAATTCCTCCTCCCCACCTTGTCAACGAGGGACCTCACCACTCTGCAGTTTAAAGCATGACTGTCCTGGTTGAATCCATAAAGAGTGCTAAGATGTCAGTGTTTAGGCTTCCTCTTCATCACTTCCTGCAAGGCTGCTGTCAGTTGAGTCCACTTCCTGTTCCTGCTTTTCTGAGGACCGTGGTTCTGTTTGTGCCTGCTGTTTGGGCTCTGAGGTGACAGAGGGCTGGCTCGGTTCTGTTCCTGTGCTGCCCTCTGCTGGTTTGCTGGTAGTGGTGTTTTTCTTCCCCTGCTGATCACCTTCTCCCAAGAAAGCAGTCCAACCCTTTAGCCGCTCCTCTCGTTCACGCGTCGTCTCTTCAACCTGCAAACACGAATCACATGAAGGATGTAAAGTTTGTCCACACTTTTAGATTCAAACCATATAAAGTTTTATGTGATTTAAGACGACGCTTGGGCAAACATTTGGTAAGTTTAAGAGACATTTAGCCTCATCAGACTGTGTACAAGTGGTTTGACCAAAATTTCCCAAGGACAAAAAGAAACAAAATCCCACTGCAATCAGGCACTACCCACTATAAACCAGTAATAACACAATAAAGGGCACAAATCCAAAAACATGTAGTGCAAATTTAAAGTCAGCCTGTTTAGACCACATCATTACCATGGTTACCATTAAAGGGCAGGTTCTTCTTTTCTTTCTCAAGCAGCTGTGTTGTCAGCTTTTACTCTAGCTCCTGGACGGGTCTACAATGTTTTTTTTTTTTTTGACAAACTCACATGAAGGTCCTGTTTCTGATCAGAATAAACCTGCTCATATTCATTCAGCATACATTCATTTCAAATTTTAAACTGTAAAACATTTTTAAATGAATTCCAAGTCTTGGAACTGTTCGTACTTTTGTTGATATTCTTGCTTGCTGAGGTTAGCTTACTTAGCTCTTTATTTGGTGTCAAAACGACTATGCTAGCATATGCTATTGCATACATCTATGCAATATGCTATGCTCTGCTACTGTCCTAAAAAAATAACTAACTCATAATATTGTGACCTTTCAAATCATAAAAATCTAAAAATCTGGGGGGGTGGGGAATCACAACTTATAAATTTAAGCATTTTCTTCAACAACCTTAAATGTATCCTGTGAAGCAGCAAATTTAAAAAAAAATCCTAACTTTAAGTATAAAAGCAACTTTGTTTTAAAATTGCTAATTTTTGTTCTAAAAATCTTATTTTTTTCATATATCTAATTCCACAAAATCATGAATATGCTTATTTTTTGTCGTAAAATATCAACTTTAGCAAAACTGCACATTTTTTATGTAAAATTATGCCTGCAATAAAATTTCTAATTTTGTCTCTTTGTCCTAAAACTATGAATTTTTGCTGGGAAAAAAATTAAATTAAATTGAAATTTTTGTGGAATTGCAATTTTTCTTTCTTCGTTTTACAATCGCAACATTGTAAACAATTGTGACTTTCTGACAAATTGCTACTTTTCATCCTAAAATGGCTCTTCTACGGCCTCCTGGCTGCTCTTCTCATCTCATTTAGTCAATTAAAAAAATAATAATAATAATCAAATGGGCAATCGCATTGGCACCCCTTCAAAATTTCTTCAGAAATTTTCTGAATAAAAGTGTACAATTGTCTGTCCGTGCTCTCACAGGTAAGATAAAATTAAGTGGCAGGTCAGATTTGGGTTGTAGGCCTTGAGTTTGGGACATGTGATTTAGACCCTGGAAACACTTGCGTTCCGTAAATATATGTTTTGCATTATGAAGCACCTTTAAGCTACAAAACAAATCACACCGCCCCCCGTTAAATAACTCAAGAGTGTCTGAAAAATTAGGAAACGTATTCTCTGCGGAAATTTTCTTTACCATAGCCCTACATTTCTATCACATCTTAGTGTTTTGTGATAAAAAATTAAAGTCAAGTTCCCCAGTTACCAACAATCTTACCTGATAGTCTGTCGTTCCGTCCCAGAGCTGCGCAGACAGCTGTCTTCCCCCAAACCAGCGACCATTGAATGAAAGAATACAAGCATCGGCTTGCTCAGCTTCCTTAAATGCAATAGAAGCAACACCGTCTGGGTGTCTCTGCAGCAAAAAACACAATCACATAGAAGCTCTTACTTTGATTTAATTGAATTGATTAAATTTAATTAATCCACCAAGTCTTTGAAACGGCGCTATTTTAACTCACGTCAAAGAGGATGACCTTTTTGACTTCACCAAATTTCTCACACTCTGACCGCAGATCTTCACGATACTCATTCAGCACCAGAGGGTCTTCCTACAAAAGCCAATGCAGGGATCTGATTTAACAACACTCCAATTACACTGAATGTGTCTGACAGAGAAAGTGTGTGCATAGCATCCTCTTCACCTCGAAGTCACTGGGATGGAACATGTTCCTGATGATGACAACTTTTTCATGCCTCTTCCTCAATTCTCCTTTCTTCTCAGGCCTCCAGTCCAACTGTCTACATGAACAAAACAAAAGTAGTCACGTTCAAGCAAATGCCACGTCATCTGTTTCAAAATAAACAAATGAAGAAATTTCTTTATCCATCCACAATCTGCAAAATCATATCAACTCCACCAGGGATTTCCACCTCATCTCTTGCTTTTTTATTAATTTATCGTTTCTTTTTAATCTTTCCTTGTATGAGATGAAACTACATGATGGCAAAAACTTAAATATTTAGAACCATGTGGAAATGTAATTTATCTAGTTACAAAACTACGTTTGCAAAGAGTGGGTCACTTTTACAATTTTTACATTCATGATAGAGCAACAAGAGAGCTTCACATCTGCCTCTTTTTTTTTTTCTAATTCATTTTGTGCGACTTTTCTATCTAAAAGGAAGGGTTAGATATGTCTATGGTATACAGCGCCCTGCTTAATATGACGTGTTGTAACAATTATTATTTTTTGTCCGATACAGTAACATATAACGTTAACTATTACAAAAAGTATCAAAGATATTCAGCTAAGTATTTGGTCCTAAATGTAGAGGCACTTTACACTGAATCAGCATTTTCTTACTAAAATAAAACATGGTAGAATGTATAAATGATATTGAATTCAGTTTCTCTCTTTGGTGCCATAAACTCAATGTGGACCCTGTAATCACAAATGTTTGTTTACATATTGAGTACATATTTTAAACATTTCTAAATAAACAAAATTTACAACCCCCCCAATGACATGGAAAGCCTGTCATGCAGAGTAAGCAATAAAATAAAAAGAGATGGGAGTTTACTTCTGCTGCTGCTGCAGCTTCTTCTTATAGTCTTTGCTTTTCTTCTTCTTCTTGCTGGCATCATACTGGCCCTTAAGCTCAAATCGTGCTGCTTCCACGTGGAGTCTATAACCTCGGATCTCTGACTCGTCGATTAGACGCATGGCCAATGGCACCGATTCTTTCTGCAGGGAACCATAAACATACATCCTACACCGTCACTCCACTGGTGAGTAATGTGATTCTTGTACTCTGAATGTATTGTATTGTCTTTCAAAGGAAGGCATGAAACAAAAGAACAATGAATCTCCAGCAACTGAGAGGGAACACTTAAGTTTAACTTGTCTACTTATCAGACATGAAGACTTGAAACAAATACCAATGTTGCTGCATATTAGAAAAACCATCCAATCAGGTTGTAGCTTTTGTTTGGGTGTTCTTTTGTTGCTTTGTGCACAGATTTACAACATTTTCTCACTTTTTTGAGGGTGAAAAAAAGAGAAAAACCCTTCAAAGCATTCAGGGCATTTAATGAACGCCTGGACTGAACAGTGAGCTTAACAAGTGCATTCCCATAGGCAAAGGGATTTAGAAAAAATAATTTAAGTTAGAGGCAAGCAGACAGACAGGCTAACCTTGAGATAGCAGCAGAGGCCATCTCCCTTTAGATTCCCTTCTTTATCCTTGTAGAGCTTGACTTTATATTCCTCTGTGATGGGATCCCGCATCACAATGCCACACTTGGACATAATCTCAACAAACTCCTCAGGGGAGATATCAGGAGGAAGACCTAAGGAGTAAAGAACGAAAAAGGAGAAACAAAGAGGAATGAAAAAAATGAGATAAGATTAACAGCACAACAGCAGCTACCCCAAAGCTGTAGGTACAAACCTGAGACGTAGACATTTGTGTTTTTGTCTTCATCGACATCAAACCATCCTACAAGAACAGAAAAGGGCAATTACTGAAAGCAGTTTCTATGAAAGTTCAAATCTATTCAGAGAACAGATTTCAAGAAAAAAACAAACAATTATAACGGGGGAGTCCAAACTCCAGTCCTTGAGGGCTGCTGTCCTGCATGTCTTAGATGTTTCCCTGTTCAGGCGCACCAGATTCAAATGAATGTGTCATTACCAGACTTGTGCAGACCTTGGTGACAAGCTGATAGTGATCCATTCATTTCAATCAGGTATGTTGTGGCAGGGAACCATCGAAGACATACAGGACAGTGGCTTTTGAGGACTGGGTTTGGACACCCTTGAATTACAATCAATACCAGTTAGCCGAGGTCTTAAGTGGGGAAGATAAAATAAATAAAAAAATATCCTAGACTATTATTATTAGAGTCCTTTTTAGATTCATACTAGCATGTTTGTTACTTTGGATATCAGTTTACCTGGGTCTGCTTTCCTCTTCTCCCCTTTCTGCTTGGTTTCTTTAGCAGATGCCTGGTCTGGGACTGGATTTGGAGTAGAACCCGCTGATTTTTCTTTTTCTGGTGGTTTGCTGTTTGGTTTAGGAGGCTGTGGGTCAGAACTGCTTGGTGCTGATTTGTTTGCATCTGGCTCTCCTTCTTGAGTGAAGCCATAGTTGGCCTGATAGGCTGCCATGAAGTCCTCTGTAATCTACAGAACCAAAGCAGATCTACTTAGCATGGAAAAAGAAATCAGTTTTTACAATTTTTTGCAACTACCTCAGAGAGCTGTGACTGGTCAGAGTAGATGTGCAAATGTAAAAATGTAAATGCATCACAACTGCCAAATGCATAAATACAAAGTGTATTTCTCTTTTTTTGTACCATTTCAGTTCCCATGAACACACATAGTAAATAGTCATGTTTTTGTGGGCATGGTGATTAGTGGTTGGAGTGGGGACTGAATGTCAGCCAGTACATTGTACATAGCAAATCCAACCAGAATGACATTAAAGAGGTCAATAGAGACCACATGAGTACTGTGAAAAACAGATGCTGACTTAAAAACAGAATCCCACAAAACAAACAAATGTAATCGAAATATCTGCAAGAAATTAATCTAGCTGGGAAATATAATGGCAGAGTCTGAGAAAGAAAAGAAAGAAAGATCATACTTTAGGAAACCAAGCCTTCTTTTCATGGTCCCAGTCATAAACAGTCCCGTCTTCTGGATCGGTGTAGGTGTAAGGGTCAGAGCCACCTTCATTCCTCTGTCCATAGAGTTCCTGCATTCGCAGCTGCTCCATAAAGTCTTTGTTTGACTCCGCTCCACTGCTCATCTGCAACAACCATATGAAATATCAGATTATTCAGGCCAGTCAGCCACTGTTTACAACAGCAAGTATACCTCCAAGAAGTAGCTTTGATTTCTTCTTCTTGACCGTTTTATTCTTAATATTTAAGACATTGTGCGTGCGTGTTTTGTTGTTTGTTTGACTACAGAGGTGTTGCAAAGGTTTATGAATATCTAATTATCACATGTTAAGTGGGTCCAGAGAGCACATTGGTGCTAGTACACTGTTATAGTTGGGCTAATGTTAACTGCTGCAAATGCCGATGCTTGAAGAAAGTATGACAGGGAGGTCTGTCCTTGATTCACGACTGGTCGTGGTGAGTTACTAACGCTCATAAAAATAAAGCACCATGACTGGAGTATGATATGAAGTAAATTGACATCTTCGACTCAAGGTAAACTGGCCAGTTTAGACACACTGAACACCATTTTTCTGTTTTACGTGGGTGTTTTGGCTCAGTTAACAACAACACTGTTCACTGATTTCCATTTTACGACCAAGAGTTGAGTGTATAAAGATAATTCATGTTAGCCACGGTGGCTAGCATTACCTTTAAAAACGAACGGCCGAAGCAATTAAACGCTGTTTTCTTTTAGAGAAAATAAACTTCTTGTAGTCAGACCACGTCACAGATCCAACTCGGCGTTTGTGTTTTGAGAGGGTTGAGACTGTTTATATGTGTATTTTCCTTATTTCTAAACAAACAATATATATTGTCCGCTAACATTTGATATGCCGAGTCCGCGATGACGCTTAAAAAGTAAGTATTTCCGAGGTCAGATCATCCGTGCGCTTGCGCGGAAATTGAGCGTTCGATTCATACTCCAGCGTCTACCTATTTTCACAGTACTGGTTACATCTCGAGCACTCGCTGCCACCGCAGGTTGCAGAGAGAAATAAATCGAGCGTAAATATCGTTGTCCTGCAGGCGCCGATAGTTTAGCTAGGTAGTTTTGTATGCAGCTGAAAGGTAATTTATAAAGTATAAAGTAAAGGGTTTGGGATGGCGGAAGGCAGCAGTAATGTTAACCCATCCGGCCTTCCGTCTGGAGACCCACAGCTTATCGCCCTGATTGTGGAGCATCTGAAGAACCGCGGACTTTTTGACGAGTTCCGTCGTGACTGTTTGGCTGATGTTGATACGAAGGTATTCAGTCATCGCATCCTAGACTGCTCACTTTAGTGTTCTACGCGGAAAATTGTGGTTTGACTTTAGTTGATTCGTTGTTGATTTTTTTTTCTTTCAATTTGATTTAACGTTGTGGGATTTTTTTCTTAAATCGTCCTGCTGACAGGTATTTCTGTTGTTTGTAGCCTGCATATCAGAACCTCCGACAGAAAGTTGACAACTATGTCACGTCACACCTGAGCACACAAGACTGGAACCCCTCCATCAACAAGAACCAGATGAGGAACGGACTGAGGCAAAGTGTTGTTCAGTGAGTAAAAACCGATTTCATGCGAGTACATCAGAATCAGAAACAACAATGCATTATTGTCATTATACAGGAGTATGATGAAACTGTGTGCCTTTCCATTCAGTGCAAGATCATTTAACCAACATGTTTCATACATTTATATATACAT
>JBAMYA010000006.1:3231420-3246504 GCA_037176975.1 Arrhamphus sclerolepis
GTCTGAATCCTGGAAGTGTCCCGCACTTGGAAAACAAACACTACTGACAAAAACCAAACGCGCTGTGTGAATTAAAAAAAGAAGAAGACAACAACTAAAAAAACAACTATTGAACATTAGCCATGAAGGTTTGTTCCAAATGTTGAGTGGGACCTCTTGTCCAACTGCCTCTGCAGCTAACAAGTCAGGAAGATCTGAGCTAAGACAAAGTCTTTAGAAAAATCTGTAACATTGCATGAACTTGTTTGAATACCCACACCATTATCCCAGTGTGTACTAATAGTTACATCAAGATGAGTCACTGAAAAACCTCATAAGCCCTTTAGAAAAATAATCACAATAATTTGGCAGTGTGCAGCTTTAGTCTGTGTGCTCCTTTTGCTTCAGCTGATGGACTGTTGTGTAAGCTGACTGACTGAAAAAAAGAATGTTGATTCTTCAAATCTAACTTTTTGTATACTATTCCAGGTAAAACGTTTCACTGTGTCCTTGTGTAACAGCATCCAGGCTTGATGCTGCTTCAAAAACCACGTTTCTGTTTTGCTCCTCTGTAAACTCCTCGTGGTGAGCTCTCAGAAGCTGACCCATTCCTCTTTTTAAATGAAGGGGAAGAGGCGTTTCTTGAGGATGTAGAGGACAGTGGCAAAGAAGAGGGCCAAAGCCAAGAAGATGAGCAGTTTGTCCGTTAGCTCTCGTCGGTTATACTTAAGGATCAACTTCCTCCCCAGGTGGATGGTTCCCGTCATGTTTTTAAACTCCTCATTGGTTTCTTGTACTGTCCTGGAGGAGGTGGCTGTGATGAGGAAGAGAAGTATCAAAGGTTTAAGAGGGACGGGGATTTTTACAAGATGTAAACTTGGATTTGCCGTTCAAAATATGTTAAAGACCCATTAACACATTTAATTTTATTTACTTTTTTTTTTTTTTTTTTTTACCTTTTTCAATATTTACCCAGAGTGCCAATGGTGTCTTCACTCTGCTTCACCTGTTCAGCCATCATCCTGCTGACAGACATCAGACTCTCTGTGATGTTGCTGCTGGTTTCCACTAGACTTCCCTTAGTTGCTTTTCTGAGACAAATGCACACACAAAACAGAGGATGAAACAGTGTCCTCAAGAATCCAGATGAATAAGAGTAAAAATCTGTCAAAAGTTTCATTGAAGCAGCATTGCATCACACATCAATGCTTCTGACTGGTGAGTTTGAAACATTGAAATTGTGGAAAAATAGGATAAAATTCAATTCAACTTTATTTATATATTATTACACCACAAGTTGTCTCTAGGCATTTCTGAGATGACCCCTGAGCTCATGGCAAAGCCTAACAGTGGCAAGAAAAAACTCAATTATGGGGGGACTTCTCAGCCGATAGTCAGCCAGGTAAAGGAAGGCATGAGGAGGGAGACAGGACAGTGAGGATGAAGGATAGAGGGAGGAAAGATACAAAAATATATAATGTGGTACAAAAATGTAGAAACATATGGTATAAAAATGCATATGTGGTTGGAGGGTTGGACTGCAGGTCGGCCATGTTAGTTGGTGTCACAGAGACGCATCCAGTTGACAGGTGCAGGTAAACCCCAGGATGGTTATAAAAGGTAAAAGTTGCCATGTTTGTGTTGCAAACCATTTCCACAATGCATGTGGCAATGTTACTGATTTACCCATCTACACACATCTAAACAATACCGCTATGCAAGATGCATGCTTGCCAACTGGAGCATTTTATGAAAGAAAAACAATACAAAAGAAAAAAAACAGTAAATTACTGACCAGTGCAGAACACATTATCATCCCTGTAAACAGTGTGAGCAACAGAGTGCTAATTTGTCTACATGAAGGTACAGCTGCATTCACATGCATACATAAAATGCTATTAAGTCATCAGGCTGACTCAGCACAGGCAGTAGGAGCTGTGAAAAACCCTTAATGTTTCAGTTGTAACTGTGCAATCTGAGCACAGAGACATCATCTACAGAATGACTGTATCACTGAGCTTTTTGAAAGCACGAGACCCAAAGAGACGGAGGCTAAATGGAGCATTTCAGACCAATAAAAAGTGAAGAAGAAATAAACAGTGTGGTAATCTAATACTTTTTAACATTTTAAGCAGGTAAACCAGTTTGACAACCAAAATAAAAATTTTGAACCTGCAAATGAAAACATTCACTTTCTCTGTATGTTTTTGTCCAAATAAATGAGGTCAAATGTACTTAAAAAAATGACAAAGAATGTCCTACAATTTGCTTGCAACTGATTGCATTTTAATTGTGTCGAATTTCCTGTAACATAAAGAAGTAGATGATTAAAAAAACAAACAAAAAAACATTGGGCTCCGGTTAAAATTAGCATACAGGTCACTGATTCCATGTTGACATCTCTCAAAGGCCCCAGATGATGAGAATTGTATTTCCACAACTACAGAAATCTCACTGACTTACTTCTGCACCTGAAGCCCAAGCAGAACAGAACTGACCTCTGTCTGGTGCTCTGGTTTTCTGCTCCACAGAAAAGTTCATCCTTCTCCTTGTTGTCTATGGCCAGTTTACAAGCGAGGTTAGCTTTCCTCCATGCTGTCTGGTTACTGGAATCCGTGGAAAGAGAACACAGAAAACCAACTCTGAGAAATACAGCATCTGTTTTAGTTTTTATTCGCTAATCTTGTCTGCGTTACTTTCTGCAGAGTTGTCATTCATTCCTAGAATCCAAAAAAAGCCGCATCAGCTTCAGCTAGAAATGATTTCTGTCAGTCACAGTCACTCACAGTAGCTATCAATTTACATTAGCATGAAAACTCACATACATGACATACACCTACAAACTGCCATTTAAAGACATTCATTTATGAGTGTTTATTATTCATATTAAGCATTATTATTATGTGTCCAGAGACCTCAGCATTTGCCGTCGTTGGCTCTCTGTCTCTGCATTAATGGCCATTCGGTCCGTCTCTCTGTCCTGCTCTCTGGCCATCTGCTCCAGATCCTACCAACAAAAACAGGATCATCACATAAGTGAGAAATGTGTCAGATGCACCACAATTTAAATGTGTTCTTCTGACCTGTATCCTGAGTCTCAGCTTGTTGAATTTCTCTTTAACTTGAGAGTTGAGCTGCACAAGGGTAGACTGAGGTCCAGGGCAATCCCTTATGTCCTACAAATAACGCATACATGTGATTGCTTTACACTATGAAAAATAGAGTATATTAATTAATCTGTAAAAGGTTGCCTGATAGTCCGAGAAAGACTAACACCTAGAGGAAGGGGAAAAACATTTCAGGTCCTAATTGGATATTTAAAAGTCAAACACTAACATACAAGTGGCATGATGAACTTTGCTTTGGGCTCATTTTAAATGCTGTTAGGTTAGCTTATTCTGCATCAGAAAAACTGGAAACTACAGCTGTCGGATAAATGCTAAAGTATTTAAATGCAAGATTTCCTTTTGAATTCTTTTGCTGCCAAAAATAAGATCATGAAATATAGAAAAAGCGCAATGTAACTGAAGCTGAGTACAATACTTGAAATAATTTTCTTGCATCTTACAGAGCTGTATTATCTACAAACACAAATGTTTTTACTGATTTGTTTTTTTTCTTGTATCACTTTAAAAGATGAGCCAGATTCTTCACCAAAACATTAAAAGTCTCTATGTTTTACAAAAGAATTTGAGATCACTTAACAATATTCCAATGACCATTAATATGATAAAAGTAGTCCCAAGATGGCTATTCTGAAACAGAAGCTACACTCTCCTTTGACTCTGGGGGAGAGAAAATAAATAAATAAATAAAATCTGGTCTTTAAGCTTGGCTAAAACTGGGTCATGCAATAGGAAAACAATACCAAGCACAGAAGGTAAAGTACAACAGATCAGGTGCAAAAGAAAAGGATGAAGGTGTTGCAATGACCCAGTCAAAGACCAGTTATGGTGTGCTGGGACCTGAAGAGAACTGTGTATGCGAACCTCTGTAGACTCAATGAACTGAAGCAACGTGGTAAAGAGGGACTGATTATGTCACAGTTCAAGCTGTCCAATCATGGAGTAGACTGCATTTGGCTTAGTTTTTGTCAAAATAAACAGATTTTTTTTTTTTTTTTTTTTTGGTCTTTGTCCAGCTCTGTTAAAAAGTTTTTGAATAATCTCAAGTTTTTTGTTTGTTTTTTTTAATATGCCCACTTTAAATTTGACATGGTGTAATATGTCATGTGTTGTTCATCTGAGGTTTATTTATTTATTTATTTATTTTTAACACCTGACACTGACAAATTTCCAAATTTTTTTTCTTAGCTGTGTCAAGATAAATAACATATTGGAAACGAAAGAGGGCCAACTTTGTGTTCTCCATGTCTGTACCTTCAAGAGTCTTCCTTGACTAATCGGTTATATAAGAATTGTTTGGTTCACTAAAAGTGGCGGAAATGCTTTCCCAGAGCGTAAGAACATTTAATTCAATTGTATGTTTTTGTTTCAAATAAAGCCTACACAAACATTTCGCCATTTTACTACCGACTTTAAAAGCTTGGTCGCCTTTTGAAACAGATGTTAACAGAGTCGAGACGTTCGGTAAAAATCAATCAGTTGTATTGATCAGTCTCCACTTCGCGCTTCTGTTAAAGGCAAATGTTTAAACGACTGTTTTCTGACATTTTAGATAAAATGCCAAACGGCTCAGCGGAAGCGGACATTAAAACATCGGATAAATGGCATGCTGACCTGAATGAGAGCTTTTATTTCCAGATCATATTTTATAATTTCTTGACCGCAAATCCGAACGTGCACGTCCGTCGACGACGCCATTGTTGTTTTTGTACGGCAAGCAAGAAGGCTCAAAAGACAGTAAGAAGTTATGTTATTGGTCGCTCAGTGAGTTTTGCTGTCATCTAAAATAATAATTTTGTAAACTGACCGCTATGTACCAGAGGTGTGGGCGCCAGTCACATGACTTGGACTCGAGTCAGACTCAATTCGATTACTTTAGGCTTGCCTTAACAAAATGTAAAAAGACTTGTAACTCGCCTTGGATTTTTAGACCAGTGACTCGTGACTTCTCTTGGACTCAAGCTTGCTGGCTTGAAAACACTTGTTTGTTTTTGTTTCTTTTTTTTCATGAAATAAATGGCCTTGTTTGTACCAATCCATTCATTTCACTTGTCACAAGTTAACAAGTGCAGACCTCTCTGTCTTCACTCTGTGTGAGGTGTCAGCACAGCCAATCAAACTATATCAGAATAAAATGTCCTTCTTTTAAACAAAAACAGTACTTTGCCATTACGTTCCCAAGATTAATTTTCTTTGGGTACAAAATCTAGAAAGAAGGGTTTGTTAAAAAAAAAGAAGTTATTATTCAATACATGCAGGTCAAGGATCACATACAGTGTTGGGACAACTTTGTTCAATATTTGAAGTTGCACAAAGAACAATATGTTGGTTTTGCTCTCGTGCTGTGTTGTCTATCATTTACATTTAACATATAATCGCACCATTGTTAAAAGGACTCAGAATGACTTGAAATTTATAACTTCTGACTTGGTCCTTTAGAACAAAGACTTGAGACTTACTTGAAACTTGCAAAATAATGACTTGGTCTCACTTTTGCTAAATATGTCATTTATATTCCCACACTAAACCAATAGCAACATTTTCATATTATGGACTAGTCCAACAGTTAAAGAAGACCAAGGGGCAACACACTAAATTCTATGGGTTTTTTTTTCAGGCCTCACTCAAAGTTTGCACATTGATTTTTAGTTTTCTATTGCTACTTTGCTGTACTTAAAAAAGTAAGCACATGTATTAATATACAAACGTGAGTGAAAAGTGTCTTCACTTGACAAACATTTTGCCAGTGATGCCATGTGTATGACAACAGTGAATAAAGTCACATCAATAACATCAGTCACAGCATCAAGTTTTGTTTTGTTTCATTTGTCAAGTATTGATTACAAGTACGGTTCTTGCATGAACATCTCTGCATCTGCGTAGGGTCTCAGCTGCTCCTCGGACTCCGCTCTTCTGGACAGAGATCTCTGATGTTGTTCCTGGGATCTTGCTGGAGCCACTCATCCAGTTTGGATGTTACAGCCCCAAGAGTTCTGATCACCACTGGTACCACTCTAGCCTTTACCTTACAGACCTTCTCTATCTCCTCTTTCAACCTGATTCTTCTGGAGCTTCTTTTGTTCCCTTGTCTTGATGTTACTCTCGCTTGGAATTGATACATCTACCACCACTGCCTGTTTCTGGAGCTTGTCCTCCACCACCACAATGTCTGGCTGATTGGCCATCACTATTTTATCAGTCTGGATTTGGAAGTCCCACATGATCTTAGCTCTTTCATTCTCTACAATCTCCCATTTGGACTTGGGGACCTCCAACCCTCACAATACACTATTCCTGCTACTTGTTATGGCGTTCCAAGTATACCTGCATAAATAATGTCATGGCCATGTTTTGCCCATGTGTACACTAGTTTGTTCATTGATGTAATCTGTAAGCCCTTATTGTCTATTTTCCCACTTAAGCTCAAGACAGCAAATGCGACAACTTCTAAATTTAGCTCCAAAGATGTGAATCCCTAAACTTCAGTCCAGAGACATGATGGGAAAACTGTGCTAACATCTAGTTTAGTCAGTAGTTGATTCTGTTATATAATGCTCACCCCAGTCACATTAATCTTAATGGGCGTCACTAACGTTAATTAGTCAAACAATGAAAGCCTGAAAGCCTTAACAATGCAAACTAGGAAGGGTTTTCATAGCTCCTCAAATGCTTGACAATGGCTATGACAGTGTTTACCTCTGGACACCCAGACTATTGTCCCCTGTGACTAACTTTTACACTAAGCTCAGCAAATTCACTGTTTGCTGGCAAATAAAAGAATATCCCCGCATCCCTACATTCACTATACTGGCAACTTTACATTAATGTGATGTCTGAAGTTGAGTGTCCATTAGACCTTTCATTGATGTCATCTATGTCTACCAGTTATTGTATGGCTTCTAATACTGCTGTCAATTACTTTTAATGCCCTTTAAGACTCCAAAAGCAAATAATAAAAATAAAAACTAAATCCTTTCTGAATTCTAATATTTCTGATATACACCAGTGGACAAATGCAACGCTTTTAAGAAACCATCACAAAGAGTCATTCTGGGGTGCTAATGATTTTATTATTTGATATTAAAAATCAATAAACATAAATCAGACTAACATGGTTACAAGCAGAACTGTGGTACCAACACCGGGCTGATACAACAGAGAAATAATTATAAAAAAAAAAAAGAAAAGAAAGAGAGGCACAATAACACAACAGATATTCAGGGCAGGTACTCGCAGGATGTCAAGCAGCCAGAGACAAAAAAAAAAAAAAAAGTGTCAGAAGGCTGAAACAAAATGGGCTGTTACAGTACAAACCACAGAAGGGGGAGGAGGGGGAGGGAAAAAAAAGAAAAGTCTTACATATCCATGCCTGTGCGTAAAGCAACCAACTGTGCCTCCACAACAAACAAAAAAAAAAAAGGAAAAGAAATTTAGTCAAAACAAGAGTATAAACCCAGCACATTTATTACACAACATAAATATAACTGTCAAGATACTGTATTTATACAGGCATATATGTGAACTACAAATATAGACGTCAAATGCTAAAGAGAGGATCAAGTTAGTTTCAGCAGGATACACGTTCTGTAAGTTTTGTTTCTTTATGAAATTAGTCACCAGATCTATATTAGAACACGTAGCAATGAAGTACAGCCTTCCTACTGAGACTAGGGGAGAGGAACACACACAGGACTAACTACAGAAAGATCCCATGCTGTTGATCTAGTCAAATAAGTTACCATACAAGACCAGAAGCATCATAACTATGGCATGTAGCTGTGGAGCTCAGGATGGTTGAGACTTCCCACATCCTCTACATGTTTGGGCGTATTTGGATTTTCTATTAAATTGTCTTACTGCCTGTTATTATTAAATTAGAAAAAGAGAAAAGAAACAGAACCGATGCATGAAGATAATCATTTTTCTTTTAGTTAAATATCTCTTACTTCATGCATTTTGGCAAATCTGGAAGGAGATGTAATTTACTGCAGTGTTGGATTATGAGTTGGACATGTGTAGAAATAGAAAAAGGAGTTTTTGTTTTTATTGTCGAGGGTGGATTGTTGTTGTGGTTTGATTTAGTAATATCAGTCTGCAAAGGAGAGGAAACAACCCTCCCCTTTTCATTCACTGCAAGGGAAGGTGAGGGGGTCTCTGCCCACCAGCCTTTAATGACCCCAGACTAATCGCAGGGGCTCCCTGACAAGACAACTATAAACCAAAGGCCTAAAAAAAAAAAAAAAAAAAAAAAGATAAAAATAAAAAATAGAAGAAGGAAATTAAAACAGTACAAAAAGGGGCCAAACATCTGTGCAGTGGTTAAGTTTGTTTTTCTTTTAAATAAATTTTCCAAACTAAAGCTCAAGACAAGAAGCGAGCTGACTTCTAGACGTAGCTCCAAAGCTGTGAAGCCCCCAAAGTTAAATACATAAGACATAATGGGAAAAAAACAAAAAAACAAAAAACTAAACTGTGTGAAGTTAAACTTTAGTTTGGTGAGTGGATCCTTCAGTTTTAGGGTTCTAACACCCATTCTGACTGTGTGTGTACACACACACACACACACATATATATATATATGTTTATGAGTTTTTATATATATATGTATATATAAACAAATTCCATGAACTTCACAAACAGCATTTCCTCAAATCCATGATATAATGAAGCCCAAGAAGGGTTTTCACAGACGCTCAAATGGTTGAAAAGATATTTTATCTGTAACAAGCATTGATTTCTTTTCTATCTAGGTTTTAATTAATACCGGATATCAATTCATGCAAATGTTTCTAGTCTTTAAACTATCAGTGCGAAAGGTTATTACCTTTGTAAAGACTTAATTAGATTGAAGAGCTGTAAAATGATGGGATGTTCATTTTAAAAGTCCAGACTAAGAGGTGGATGTTCAAATCTTTGGGCACAGTGACCATCTAATAACTAATCCACTGTTTGATAGAACATAAAAAATATTGCTATAAAATACTAAATATGTTGGAAAAGTTCAGTTGGCTGGGTATAATTACATTAATGTCTTTGTCTGAAGTTACTTTCTTGTCGGTGGATTTTTGCAATATATGTTCAACCTTTCTGTATCTATTTTCTTTAAGTTATTAGCAATACTCAAAGTTTGCTCAATTTATTTATTTTATTGATCATTTCCTCCTGAACTGAACAGAAATGATTTAACAGTGTTGGGAAGAAGGGTAATATTTATCACTTTCTTCCCCGTAAGTTGATACATGATGGATATAATAACAAGAAATTGTGTTGAAGAGGTGATTTTGGTTGCTGTCTGTGAATTTCATGAGAGGTTTCTAACTCACCAACACTTCCCTCAATGGAAAGGCTTTAAAATCTAAGCTCAATATTCCGTCTCCATGCTTATTCAATTATAGGACTTCATAAATAAATATCAAATAATGATATGAACACTATGATCAAGGAAAAAAAAAAAAGAGACAAAAATATTATTTAGGGACAAAAAAAATAAGCACGTAACATTTGACAGAGTTAGAGCATAAATATCAAACCATAACATTAATAAAAAGAGTTTACATATAAAAGCAAGACAGCGGCCACATAAAGATATAACATGCAAGATCTTTCTGGATCCTGATGACCAAAGTCTCCCTCTGTGGGCTTCTAAACAAAGTCAAACAGCAGGAGAAAGCTCCAACAGACACTCTGGTCCGTCTGTGTGGTCCTGCTGAGGAAGACTAGTCTACATTCATCAGCAAAGCAGCAGCAGCAGTTATACCTCGCTATGTCGGCGTACAGCAGTGCAACAGTCAGAAACGTAAGACTGACCAGAGTCACCAACAGAAGGAATAATATGGCTAAAAATTCAACACAGCCATGTTACTGTAGCACCCAGCCAAGAACAGATTAGCACCACATGTACCTCCATGCTCAGTTTGTTGCTTCAATCGCAACCTGCGACTCAGTGCTAACACTGACTTCAAGGAGGGTCTGGCACTTCATTATAGCAAAGTTAAGAAATGGAAAATTGTTTTTCTTCTTATTTTTTTTTTCCTGTCCCAAAAAGGTCTTAACAGGCAGCAACACAGTGCTCCACGCCAAAACCTCTTAAGAATGCATTGTTATTGACCAGGTAAAGAGCCGGCCTAAGTCTCCCTCCGTCACAGACACAGTGGAAGTTTGCTCGTCTATACACAGACACACCAGCAGTGATAGCAGCAGCAGCCGATACAGAAAACACAATAACGTGGCGTAGTGGGCAGAGAAAGAGTTAAAAAGAGAACCAGGTTTCCTAAAATATTGTCAATTTTAATTACAAGTTGTCATGAATGCGCTTTCTGAGCAATAACTAAAGGGAAAGTAACAGCTGTGATCTGCTGTCAAAGGTTGATCTTTATACAAAATGTGTGGACTTGGGGTTTAAAATGAGGTTTTCATTTCATAATTGTACTTCAAGTTTAAGTTTTGGGAGACCCAGTCTTTGTTTCTGTGGGGAAACCCCCTCCAGACTGACAGAAGGTGCAGGTTTGTGTTCTTGTATATTTGATTAAGGCACCTGGTTCAGCAGGCATCATATTTCAAAATATTGTTTTTTTGTTTTTGTATTTTTTTCCTTGTGAGTGTAAAAATCCAAGTGCAAGGTGAGTGATGGTGTGTGTCTTTTGACTACTGTAGGAAAAAAAAAGGTGCGGCGTAAGTATGCTATAAATGTGTGATGGACATGCGTAAAACCAAAATCTGAAGTCTGTTTGTGCTCGTTCATTAGCAGCAAGTACAAAATCATAAAAATGAGGGTACAGAGAGCTCCAAAACAGCCAGACAATCACTTTGCAATGATGAAGACCCTTTCTGATAATTGGCCAAAATTTTTTTTTTTTTCCCCAATTTGTAAGAGACTTCAGATGTCACCTGATTTTCTCAGCACTGTAGAGCTGACATACAGAACATAACTCCTACAATGATTTCATCTCAGGGAAAATCAAGAGGCTAAAAAGCACATGGCATCCAATTATGAGATGTTTCAACAAGCAATGAGGGCACGAGTTTAAAATAAAAGATAAAAAAAAATTACAGGAAACACTTGAAGGGATACAAAATAAACTTTGAAGCCAGACTCTGAGATCTGACAGCACAGCAAAGAAAGAGGCTTTTAAAGATCCACTGAAAGATATTTGGTAACACTTAGATTTACACATTCAGTCAAATAATTTATTCTGTGTAGTTGCTTTGACAAACTTCTTGTCAAACATTAGATTTTATTTGAATCTGTGTTGGAAGTGTTACCATTTAGTTCATCTGGGGGTTGTTCTTATTAAGTTTAATCAAAAACTGAAAACACGTTCGGACGTTAAGGTGAGCATTTTGCACCTCTCCGATTAAAACTCCCCCGTAATCGTAGCTAGTGGTTTCAAACCCAGGAGTCTGGCTTTTACAAAAGTAGTAATGCAATGCTTAAAAACTGCAATCAAACATGTCAATGAAACAGAATTCACTATTCTGTTTAGAGTAAGAATCCGCGTGATTCCTCCTGATTGGTCCAACAGTAAAATCATGGCGTTAACAGAAAACTATGAAGGGATTGGGGGGGGGGGGGGAGTTCTGCTTCTTGGGTGATGAAAGGTAATAAGCACCATGTCACAAACTCCATTTGGATCTCAGCCTGACATCAGAGTCAAATCCTTCATTAGAGGAATATGTTGCTTTTTTTTTTTTTTTGCTTTTTTTTCTCTTTTTGTGGATTTTATGAATTGTGTCAGTCTCTTGGCCATTGTTTTTAATTTATGTATTGAGCATTGCACCATAGTGATTGACATTGATAATTCGTAACACACACGCACACAGACAACATTTTGTACAGAGTAAAGAATGGTGACAATAATTGGAATACATGAATACATTTTCTTTTGATTTTATATGTCATCACATATGTCAGAACAATATTACCCTGATTTTTCTGAAGAAGAGCTTTATGGATCCACTTAGCTTTTATTGGACAAGAGTAGCACAAAGTTACACACTCTAGCTTAATAATTGACTGTGTAGGATTTATGTCTTTAGAAACAAAAAGAATAAGGAATAGATTTACTGGCATGGATTTTCACTCATTTCCTTGACTGTTAAAATGCCACAGAGTCTCCTGGCTTGAATGTAAAGTTGCACAGCTTGCGCCTATCATGTTAAATGTAAAAACCTGTGAGGAAACTTTCTTGAACCAGCCTTGTGATAGACAGCAAAACACACATGCCGTTCTTGTCGGCCACACGTCAACCAGCGGCCCTTTAACCACTGTTGACCCTCCCCCCGCCCCCCCTACCAGACCTGGTGACAAATCTGGAAAAAAAAAGCTTCAAATACGGTTGCAAAAGACATGCGCATCAAGTAGGTTGGACTTTTGAAGCCATTTTTTTTTCCAGATACATTTCACCACATCTGCTGCTTCAGTCAAGGTTGTTTTGAGCAAATCAGGCTGAATGGTTTTGTTGTGGTTGTTTACCGTACTGGCAGGACAGTGTCAAAACCTCAGGTGTGCCCCTTAGCTACAAACATGTCTGCCATGTTGTTATTTTTGTTTGTGTGGATGTGAAGTTATTTCAGAAGGCAATAAGTGTCCGGATTGAGTTTCCATTTGTAATTGGTTTGCCATACAGTACAGTGATATAGTAACGTCCCCCAAGGCGGCCCGGAACAACATCTTTCAAGTGCGCTCTTCCTGGCCGCCCCAGGCTAAACCCCTCCTCATTAAGTCACAAGTAGAAATCAGTTTAGAAATGATAACAATATAACTCTCTGAAGAAATGTGTCTACACTGTACATCACCCTGAAGAGGAAGCCAAAGCAGAATCAATTTTTCCATAGGAAACCTCTACTGAAGGCAAATGAATCATGACGCCAAGGGGGTCAGCATCAGGATCAACGTAGGGGCCCTGGAATCAAAACCCTCTTTTTTTTTTTTAAAACCTTTTTTTTTGTTGTTTTTTTTGTTTTTGTTTTTTGTTTGTTTAAGACCACAAACATACCATCGCACCACCCCTGAACAGGAAATAGATCTATCCTTCCAAAACACAGGCCTTTCCAAAGCTGAGCAATGACACACTCTTATAAAACACCTCACGTCATATCATCGCTCCACAAAAACAAAAAACTAACCCTTGTCAGGCCACTCGCTTGTTACTTGCTAGTTCATAGACCTAAGTCATGTCAGGTAAAAGTCTTAGCTGAGCAAGTAGTCATCAAGTACACTTGCAGCATTCACACGAGGCCATTTAGCAGCAAATGGAAGAAAAACAAATGCTTCTTTTTTTTGTTTTTTCTTGATTTTTTTTTGGACAAAGTGCTTTTGTTTTTAAACATATAAGATATATATATATGTACACACATATATATATATATATGTATGTATAGATTACCCTAACACTTATAAGATATATATATTAACCCATAGTTTATTTACAAAGTTGAATCACGACTAAAAAAATAGCTATGGACGGTTGGGGAGGGCAAGTCATTAGGCTACAACAAGTCAAATAAGAATCATGGATAATCCTCATTCTGGTTTCAGAAAAAGCACCATTTCTCCTTTTTAGACAGAACAGAAAAAAAAATATATACTTATATATGTACGTGTGTGTGTATATATATATATACATATACACACACACACAATCAAACCTAAAATCATTCATACCACTGACAAAAACAAGGCATTTCTTAATTCTCTCATTTACAGATCATTATTTCACCTCAGATTTGATATAAATAGGACACGCAAGAAACTCTGGAGCCACGACCAATTTATTTAAGTGAAGTAATGCCATTAAAGTGTTTGTTTAAACTTTGACCAAAAAAAGAAAAATCACCATGTCCAAAATTATTCCTACTCCAGTGATTCAGTGATTTCAAGACAAATGGCCAGAAGATGTTCCAACAAACCACTCTTTCAGCGTTTAATTCTCTCAAAAGTGTTTAATATTATTTTTAAAGTTTCTTTGACCAGTTTCTTGACTATAAAAGTCAACTTTCTTGAGACTGTTGAGTCTTTTTCTAGACTAATACAAAACGTGCCATGGCAAAGACCAAAGAAATCAGTGAGGACTTAAGAGCACGCATTTTAAATGCCAAAAAAGAAGAAAAAAAAGGAAACAAAAACATTTCCAAACAATTTCAGGTGCCAGTGTCAACGGTGCAAAGTATCTTCAAGAAAGTTTAACACAGTGAAAACCATCAAAGGACACGGTCAGAAGTAACTCGTGTCACCTCGGCTAGCCAGAAAGATCAGGCGATTGTAGAAAACAAACCAAGGACGACTACCAAGGCTGTCCTGAAGGAACCGAGTGAAAGTGGCGTGACTATATCAATGCAGACACTACAACGGCTACTGCACCAAAACGGTCTCTTTGGACACCAACCAAGAAGGACCACCCTGCTTTAACCAAAGCATGAGAAAGCTAGAGAAAGACGAAAGCTTCTGGTCATCGGTTGTGCTCAGATGAAACAGAAATAGAGCTTTTTGGGCACAGAGATGTGGTTTTCATCTGGCGAAAGAAGGGCGAAGCCTCCGAGCCAAAGAACACAGTTCCTACTGTGAAATGTGGAGGTGGAAGCATCACTGGTTAAAGTGGAAGGCATCATGAGGAAAGAGCAGTGCATCAAGATTCTTGAAGAAAACCTCAGGCGGTCAGCAGAGAACCTGGACCTGGACTGGGGGAGCACTGGACCTTTCAGCAGGACAATGATCCAAAGCATACGACCAAGGTGGTCCAGAAATGGTACCAAGACAATGACATTAAGGTGATAGAGTGGCCAAGTCAAAGTCCTGATTTAAACCCCATTGAGGTGAAATAATAATCTGTAAATGAGAAAATTAAGAAATTCCTTGTATTTGACAGGGGTATGAATGATTTTGGGCTTGAGTGTGCATATATATATGTATAAATATTATATATATATATATATATATATATATATATATATATATACACATATATACACACACACATCTACG
>JBAMYA010000006.1:3246604-3262048 GCA_037176975.1 Arrhamphus sclerolepis
GGACGTTAGCTCCACAGAATGCCACTGGCCGTCATTCAGAGCCGAGCCTAGGAACATGCAGAGCATCATCACTCCTCTGCCCATGCATCTCTACAGTCATGCCCTCTGTTCTCACCAGAACTGGGAACACAGTGGTTTATTTAAAGCCATATTGTGTTTTTAATAAACCTAGTCCTGGATTTTCCTTATTTCACTCAATGAGTGAAAAAGAACAGATGGGAATTTAAAAAAAAAAGAAAAAAAAAAAGTTCTCCTTGTTTCCTCCACATCTGCCAAGAAATTCCTCCAGGTCAACAGAAAAACTACTAAGCAGCTCAAATACAAAAATATAATGACAACCTTTTTTCCCCTCTAGCTTTCTCTATGCAAGTAGAGGCTTTAGAAATGTGTCATGCTTAAAAATTAATCATTGTCATGAAAGTGGCATTTGACCATCGACAGATATATCAGTAATGTTACTATATACAGTACTGTAAAAATAATTCAGGTAATATTTTGCTTGTGAAAAAGACTTGCCTACATACAGAAATCAAACAAGTGATACAGGAATATTTTGCTTATTGGTGACATTGTGACAAACAAGCAAAAAAATGTAACATAGCTTATATACTAGCGCTCTCACTTGTCCTAGCTAGCGCCATTAACAGACTTAGCATGTGGAGGGAGGAATCAGTTTAGGAATGAAGTGCTTCTGAAGCAATAAATCTACTGGAGAAGCCCACACACAGCATTATTTTTTAGAATTCAACACACAAACGAATGTTCCTTTTCTGTACAGAATTGGACCCAAGCTAATTTCACAGTTCTACGAATTTCCCTGTCCCTCCCACCTTTCTTACATTCAATACGGCGTCAGGTAAGCTGTGCAAAACCTTACTTTAACTGGCTGGTTGCCATTTCGTTGCATGTTTCTTTGGTACAAAAAACAATCAAAATATAGTGTGCAAATATTTTTTTTTTTTGTAACTCTAAACGAAAACATCAGTTAACCCATCCCCAAAGATCCCCAAAGATAGAGTACCAAAAACCAAAAGTAATCTATTGCAGAGCCCTCCTATATACACAGACTCTGTGGCATCACGCAACAAGAGCTTCCATTTCTTTATGTACATTCAAAATATCTTTAAACAACTGAAACACACACCAAACCCCACAAGTGTGCCCCCTTCCCCCCTCCCCCCGCTCATTCTCTAACAACATGCTCTCCTAAGATGGACCTTTGGGACTTCCAACCAACCATCTTTTCTTGCTAAGTTCTCTCACACACACACACACACACACACTCGCACTCAGACTTACAGAGACACACACACATACATACACAAGGCACAATGAATAGAACTCTGATCAAACACTAGTATGAACACACCAAACTGTTGTCACAAACTGCCTGGTCAACTCTACTGTACAAAAAAGGGGAGCCGGTGCCCTGGAGACACTTTTAATATACAGTTTCCTGGAGGAGATGGACGATCGTTTATGTCATCCTTATCACCACTATCTTCTTCATCTTCCTCTCAGCCTGTTTGTTCCCATACAGGCATAATGGCCATTTTTCACCCAGTCCAGTTATAACCAGCACAAACCCAAAAGGCACCATGCTACATGTGCTTCCTCTGGACATGGTCAATCACCTCCTGCTGTTTATATTAATCAAAATTAGCCATGAAGCTTCCTACTGTCTGCCACAAACTTGAAACCAGCAGGATGTCTGTGGCCTAATTTTTAAGTGATCACCTCCCGCTTCCGTGTCGAGCATTCATTTCCTAAAAATATTTGTACATCCGCAAAGCTGATTGGCAAAACGGGGTATAGCATGAACATATCCAAGCCTTTAGTATAAAATATTTCCTGCCACCCTGATTCTTTTTCTCTGCAACTTTTCTAACAGAGTCCTTTTTGTCAAAGTGCTTTAGTGAAAGGGTCATTTACCATCCTGATTTTTTTTTTCTCCTTTTTGCCATTCAGGGTAAACCTCCTCATGAACAATGACTACTGGAACTTCTTCAACCTTTTAAAGGTGTCTGGCATGTAACAAGTCTTCCTCTGCCATCATTACCACCTGAAGAAATTTCTGTGGAAGTATTCCAGTGGTTACACTCAGATGACTGTCTGCCTTAGTCCTCAAACAGATCCAATCCCACACAATTCTGTGTTAAACACGTCTAATATTCCAGTGGGTTTAATAATGCGCTATTAGCTGTACACCTAACCATCACTTGATTTTAGATGTGCTTCTCCCAAAAGGCAGTCACAATGGGTTGGGAGACAGTGATGTACAACTCTGCACGCTGTGTACAGAGAAAGCTAGGGTGCATGCCATGCAGGTGCATGGCAAAAACAAGCACACATACATACACACAAGGATTGGTATGTGTGTTTGTGTGACTAAAAATGTGTATGCACTCTGGGTTGGAGGGGCATGCAGAGGGGAGCATAGTTACAATGAGATAGCGCGGTAGTAATATATAGTCCACTCCTCTCAGTGGACGGCAGTTTGTTTAGATTTTGGAGGTGGGAACTCGCAGACCAACCAGTCCGCCCGTGGGGTCTCCGCGTCCTGTGTTCTCCAAGATCTTGTTAACAAATTCTGAAGTCTGCCCAGCAACAGGTGATGGCACTGCACCCACAGAAAGATACAAAAGTAAGCTTAGAAATGCAAGGCCAAAAAAAAAAAGAAAAAGAAACACACTACTTCTTAATGCATCATGTATGTGTGGATCAGTTGTTGAGTGGCTGATATTTTATTAGCGTCCTACTTGCAGTAGACAGCAGTCACTGGGCCTATAGCTACTTCATCTAAAAACAACCTAAACCTTATAAATTTTATAGCCTTAAGAGTGAACGCTATTTTTTTCTGCATCACTTTTCCATTAGGCAGTTACATGGAATGGGTCAGTTTGGGAATGTGGTGTGGCAATACGCTACATTGTGTGGTAAATAAAATACTGTTGTGCAGTGAAAAATTGATAATAATATCTAGATGGAATGATGGTACGGAATGCTGGATCACGGAAAACACCATTTGACCTGACTGCTATTACATTTCTGAGATTTGGTTTGTTTTAAGGCCCCTATATCTGGACTGTCGCAGACTAAAGATCCTCGTCATGAAAGAATCGACAATGTCAGAAATCCAACAACTCTGTCTACTCACTAGCCAATTAAAATGCAACTTGAAAGGATGTATTAATTAATGTGACCTAGTGTCATTTCAAAGAAAAACAATCCCAAGATGACCTCTTCTCCTTAACCTTGACTGGGACCACATCCTTCTCTTTCACTGCTTCTTTTTAAAACATTTTTGCCACCCATAAAAGCTACAACAGACCAGTTTATTTTCATGGTTTTTTTTGTTCACTGTCAGCACATACAGATGATGCACTTCTACATCCGCCCGCATCTCCATGTAAGTAGCAGCCTATAATTAAGAAGGGGACATCCGCGTACAATCTGCGCATGCTATTCTTGACATCGTACCAAAGATTAAGCAAATGCAAATACTCCTTTGGGCCGATCTAAATAAGGCCAAAGTGAAAACAACCCAAGTCTAGCTTCCTATCAGAATTCATCCCTGCTTCTTCAAACAGCGTCTACTGTAGGTAGGACAATAACCACTCAACATGCTTCACACAAATTGTATATACACAATTACATTCCTAATAATCTTTCAAAAGCACATTAAAGTTAAAAGAGTTCAAAGATTCCTTTCTTCTATTCTCTGATTCTCACCAAGTGTCTCCTGGATGAGCCGCTCCAGAGTGTCAGTCATGTTGGTTGGACCTGGAGAAGAATCCTCGACTCGCGTCATTATTTCCTCTTTGATGGCATTGATCACGAACAGGAGCCGATCTACAGAAAAACACACGTTTGATCATGGCTGCGCTTCTCTGTGAATGTGAGTTACCCGAGAATCTGGAATAATGTTTTATTTTGTTTGTTTGTTTGTTTTTCACCTGTTCTGATTTAAGTCAGTTAGGATCAGCAAAACCATTTCTAAAGTCCAAAGTTTAAATACCCTAAGATTACTATGCTTTAAAACAATTTGGGAAAGCCTAGATGATGATGTCATGGCTTTGAAAGCTTCTCATAGGTTAACTGACAACATCTGAGTGGATGGGGGTGCATCTGTGGATGTATTTTAAGGTATACGTCAACACACTGCTTTCTTGTGTGACATCATGGGACAATCAAAATAAAAGAGCCAAGATATCAGGAAGAGAATTGTGGATCTCCACAAATCTGGTTCATCCTTGGGTACAATTTCTAGATCCCGGAAGGTTCCATGTTCAACTGTTCAAACAATTATTTACAAGTATAAACACTATAGGAATGTCCAGCCATTATACTGCTCAGAAAGGAGATACGTTCTGTGACCCAGAGATGAACGTGCTTTGGTGTGAAATGTGGGTATCACTAAGATGCAAACTACTGTGAAAAGCTGGTGGAAGGAAACAGAAATGGATGAAGTGATGCTCAACTTACCATACTCAGTACTGAGTCCCCAAAGTTTCACCTTGTTGGCTTCATACTGGGCCTTCTTTTTTAAACGGCAAGCCCTGCACACACACAAGTGAAAGTTCTATATGTATTGCAAAAATATATATCTCTGGTAGTGAATTTACACAATACAAGTAAGGCTTTACCTGGATGCAAGCTTGTTCTTCTCCTTGCGGGAGCGTGGGCGTGCAGTCAGAGGCAGCTCACTGACGGGGGTCAAGTCACTGATCACCTTATTCAATTTGCGTAGTTCTGTGCCAATCTGCAACAGCTTGCGTGGATTGGGAGTGAGGTCTTCCACATCAGTGCGCCGAGATTTCTTCAGCATGTATTTTCCTTTGTAACAAGAGAGGAAAGATAAAGGCCCATTCAGATGTTAGATACCATTTAGTAGAGACAAGAGTCTTTAAAAACCATGTAATCACTTCTGTGGCTATCTACAGCTCAATGGGATTGTAACACCAACCCAAACTAAAGCCATATGTAGGTTTTATTCCAAAATAAATGTCACAAATATATAACCCAAGGAGATTCAGAAAATGCCTTTGAAGATTCTCATACAGCTTTTCAAGTCCTAAAAGAAAGTGGAACATATACAGTTTATTTAAAGGTGTTTGTGTGTGTACCATGGAGAGGCCCGTTCTTCTGGTACAGGTTGCTAGGCAGCGTGTGTCTGTCCCACTCAGATGGCTTCAGCATGCGTTCCTGTTTGGAGGGGGTGAGCTGCTCGCTGTACTCCCAAAAGTAGCGGCGCTTGCCTCTTTTGCGGCTGGGGACTCCTGCTGTCAGGCCTTTAATGTCCTCCATCAGCTCAATGTCACAGCCTAGTGCGGTTGACAAGAAGAGGAATGTGACAAAGAAAGAAACTAGCAGACAATTTAAGCAAAAGAAAAGAAAAGTAATTTTTGAGTCGAGTTCTAAAAACATGGCTGAGAAGTGTGCCTTTTACTGTATCTCAGCGGTGCTTTGCTAAAAGAAGGTCACAGAGATCTCATTAAGACTTCAGGAAATTACGTCAACTTATTGGGAAAAGAGGACTTAGAACTAAAGGAGCAGATACCTGGCTCAGAGAAAGCATCGCTCATATCGTCATCCTTGTCAGCTTCGTAGTCCTCATCCTCCTCTTCTTCCTCCTCCTCCTCATTCTCAGACAGCTCGTGTTCACTGCCAAAACCTTCATCGTGGTCTTCATCATCCAACTCCAGCCCATCACCTTCATCGTCTTCTCCCTCATCCTCGTCCTCCTCATCCTCGTCCTCCTCAAGCTGGGAGTGAGCTCTGTTTGTAAGTCCACTGCGGGCCAGGAACAGAGAGTAGTTGTGCTCCTCCTCCTTGACCTGCTCAGAGTCCTCAACAACCAGAATGTCAGCCCCACCACTGGCTCCTGCCACACTGTTAGCGTGAACAAGCCCAGACGTACTGCCCTCTAGAGCCTGGGCAGCTTCCACCAACTGAGGCACAGAGGCAGAACACCCAACAGGCATCTCTCTCCTCACCGTCCCCTCTGACTTCTTCTCAAAGCTCGACATGCTGCTAGAGCTTCCGGTTGCAGCAAGAGGAGATCCCAGCAAGTCAACACTTGAAGAAGTGGATGCCTTCGCCTCTTGAGGCTGGGGGAGAGGTAGGGATGGGTCTGACCTCTCAAAATCTGTCTGGGAAGTCATTTCAGCTTGAGCTCTGTGTGCAGTACTTACGCGTACTTTAGCCTTCCGCACAAAGTCTGAGCTGTGAGAAGCTGGTGCAGCCATTTTAATTCCTCGTCCCACGGGCTTGATTAGAGTCTGGCTGTGGCCCTGGGAGAAACTGAGGTGGTTCTGGGTCTTGGATATAGTCTCAGTGCTGGATGGGACAGGTCTGGTTGCTTTTTGTGTGCCTTCAGGAAAATCTGGTGGAAGGCTGCGAGAAGGACGTGTTGAGGACGTTGAGCTTGGGGAAGGCCGTACAGAGCTGGGACCCAATCCTTGGCCGGGTACCAGAAGTGTCTTACTGTGTGAGGGGAGCTGGGGCAGCTGGGGCTGAGGCTGGGGAGTAGACAGGCTGGGGTCGACAGGAGGGTAAAACGCCTCACAAACAGGCAGTGAATCCTCACTGTTGAGCTGAGCCAGCGTTGGGGTTCGACCAATCACTTCCTCGTCCTGGTAGGGGCTGGAAAAGTCATCCAATCCAAGGAAATCCACCTCTTTGGTTCCCCAGATGTCACAGCTGGCCAGCCGTGTGTATCTGTCAACAGCAGAGAGAAAAACCACGCTACAAATTTTGATGTAAGGCTGTTTGTTTTGAGAACCATTTGTTATCATTTAGCACTTCAACAGACGAAAGGATCGAACCAATCAAATCATTGAACTTTTTAACACTATATCACAACTATGCTTAATTTAAAAAAAAAAAAGAAAGAAAATTGAAAATACTAAAGTGAATGTGAAATTCCATCACTGTTAGCATGTGGCAGAGTGTGTGCAGTTATGTATATTATATCTTGGTCTTTATGATGATTAGGAACTGGAACCTACAAGAACATGTCAGTTCTCGGTATCTGCGGTGTTTTGTTTTTCTCTCCATATTTTGTTTCTGCTTATTGGTTCCAGACGCGTGCAGCACGTCTATACTATTAACATGTCAAACAAACAAGCAGCAGATCCACACCATTTCTCCAGACACCTCATGCAGTTTCACGTACTTGACGAGGTGTGGAGTTGCACACAGCAATTCTGTGATCACACAGTTTCCTCCTCAAACAGCTAGTTAGAAATGACCAGGGATGCAAACACTTCGATTTTAGCGACTCTCGTTTTTTTACACGGCATTGTGTGTCACAAGTAACTCTGCTGCGCACATAGACATCATTTTCTTATATGCTGTATGGCCAATCTGCCCCGTGATGCACTAGCAATCTGTCCAGGGTGTACCCCTGCCTTTCGCCTGAAGACAGCTGGGACAGGCTCCAGCAGACCCCTGTGACCCTGTATAGGAATTTACGGGAATAGATAATGGATGGAGGGCCAATCTGCCGCTGTAATTGGTACACACAACAGTCCATGAACACTGATGCGTGCAATTCTTTTCCACAGCAATTGGTGAGATAACCCGGGGTAAGGAGATTCTATTTTTTGTGAAGTTAACAATTTCATTCAGAATATAACAATTTCTATGGGGCTTTTTGTAACTTTTAGTCTAATATAAGATAGAGTTTCACAAGTAAAAGGTATTTTGGATCATTTTAGTTGGTTCTGCATTGAAACAGTATTTTTAAACATTGCCTATCATAGCCTACATCTTTTTCACCCATGCATAGACATTAGTGTTAATATCGGGGCCTGTGCACGTTCCAGATTAGCTCAAGACAGTTCGATTTGCAAAATCCACTGGAGCTATCTGACAAGTAATTCTGACGGTAGTCTCCAATTATCACCAATGCAATCGCTAAACGCATAACAAAATGGCATTCCTTGATAATAACTGCACCATTCTGTTTCTACTTCATGGCTTTGCTGGGTGGTGATGGTAATGTTAAACAACCAGTAGGTCTGCATTAATGCTAAGCCTAACTTATAAAGTAATAGATTACTGATGGGCATTACAGCTCAAAGTTTTTATTTATTTATTTATTTTTAAGGATGTCTTGGTGAACTTCTCTGTCCGAATCAACAGGTAGGATATTTTTCTGCATTAGTCCACTAACAGACTGCCTGTAAGCAATCACCCGAATGACATGGGACGTGTTGTACTCTGACCTGAAATTTGAAATGCAGTTTGAATATGCAAATTACTGCTGCAATGTTTAATACATAATTAAACAAATTTATGGTTGTTTTTTTTTTAATTATTTGCCCTTATTTTTCATGTTTTGCAAAACCAATAGGGGGAACTTGTAGGTAGAACCGAAACTGGAACCGAAAACGCAACAAAATCTTAACGATCAGGCACTAACGACGATGCGTGGCAGACATGGATTAGAGCACTTTCTTTAGTAGTTCTAGTCTGAAATGTTGCACAAAAAGTATCTAGCTGTTCATTCACATTTTTCCACTCTTTATTTCTGTTTTTGCTTCACTTTGAGTTTTTAACTTTTGCTGCAGATGTCATGAACCACAAGGCATTGAAGCTCATACCACAAGGCATCCAAGAATAAAACTCAAAGCTCAGATGATGTTTCAGCACTGCATGTGGTGGTTTTTAATTTTGAGAATCAGAAGCTGTCTGCTTTCATCTCTTAATAGGCGGAAGCATTCTAGGTGAAGCAAAGGACTATTTACTAAAACCACTGTAAAGACTAAAACCACTAAAGAGCCGAGGATGATTTCTACAGACTCTGAGGCAAACAACACATCACAGCTACCATAATGTAGTGCAGGAAAAAGAGTACCTTAACAGTCAGTAAAAGAATAACTCACTCATTATCTATCCCACAGTGCATTTATGTCTGTTCTACTAATGTTCCCACAACCAACCCTGTAAGCAGCTATGCCCTCAGCTCTGCTGCAGCCAGCACTATTCCACCTCAGTTTAAATTGCCTTAAGCTTGCACAGACTGCTATCTGTCCTCAGCTGACACTCCACATTGAGGACACAATAAGGACTACTATTTGCAAGTATTTTGGCAGCAAAGGATTGGGGTAGCATCAGAACAAAGGGCGCATTACCTGAGACCCCAGGAGACTGCAGCAGTCGGCCACTTTGTTGTTTAAAGGCCTCTTCTAACATTACCTTACAGTTTCAGAGCAAAACTAGGATTTGGTTTTTAATATTTTTGCTTAAGCGTGATGATCATTCTACTTTCCTGTGTGAGTAAAATATATCTGTCAATTAACAGGTAGCATTTTAATTAGCACATTTGTGGGTATCTATAGCAGTAGAAACGAGAGAGTTTTATCAGAACATGTCACTAAAGTAACAATGAGGCTCTGTTATGTGCTCAACAGTCTGGATATAAGTCTGTGGCACAAAAGAATGGGGTATAACAGGTTTTGGATACACAGATTCAACTTAGCTATCACTTTTACACTAAAATAAAGAGCATGCTTAATCAATCTTTTGTGTGCATGTGTGTGTTTTCTTTTTAATGTTTTTTTTTCTTAAACATTTGTTTCTTAGAGAACCTTAGAGAAGTTTAGGGAGAGTTTAGGTACTGCAACTGAAGTTACTTGAAAGTAGTTAAATTCTTCCACATGCATGTTTTAATTACTTGTTGTTGTTGGTTTACCTTTAAAAAAATAAAAATAAAAATAACTGACAGATAAATAAGTCATTCGGTACCTGGTGAGGTCTTCCCAGTAGGAGTCCCATTGTTCAAATGCTGAGCTGCTGCAGACTGTCTCACACTCTCCAAGACTCATGAGCTGGTCAACACCTCCCTCGACATCCTTGCCTCCATCTCCGACCCCCGGGACGCTGTCTCCACAAGGACTCTGCCGGTGGGTCATGTCTCTGTCCTGCAGAGAAAAGTACGATAATGGAGTCAGGAGATGGGTGGGGCACCTGATCCCTCAACTGGTGTTCCATATACAGAAGCTGTATGTCCCCATCTGGTCCAGGTTTGACTCCTGGATAAGGGTTTTGTTTAGTGTACAAAAGAAATTCACAAAAGAAATTAGAAAATCAAAAGTGATTACAATAAGATAAAAGTTAAACAAAAAAAAGGGAGAGTGATAGGCAAATAGAATTTTAACCACAAGCAAAATTTTAGATATCTAATTCATTAATATTGAAGACTGGATGTAAACAAGGAGGTATCAGATGACATCAAATGCAGCAGACACAAAGAACAGATGTAAGGCCCCAGTGATCTCAACATAATCTATGCAGTATGGGATTACATGAAGAGACTAAAGGCAAAAGCATCTTAAATTCACAGAATAAACAGAGGACCTTCTTCATGATACTTCGATAAACCCACTTAGAGAGTAACTTAGGAAGAAAAAAAAAGGGGGATACAAAATACTACCTTGGAGAATTATTGTATAAAGGACAATTGCAGCAAATAAGAAAATACCCAGAAGAATAAAACAAGATGACGGGTCATTCTACACGCTATCATCCTGTTAATGTCTTACTAGTATGCAAACAATCCAGAGAGTGGCAGTGAATCACAATTGCTTAATCTACAACAGACACCTGCACCTGACAGTGTGAGATGTTTGCTCTGTGAGCTTATAACATAGAAATCAAGTCCCTAGAATAGAATAACAGAATACTAAAATAACAGAGATTACTATAAACACTCCTTACAGAAGATTTTAGATCAGGCATGCCAAAGGTGTTTATATCACAAATGCACTTAAACGTCAAATTTGATTTCATGTATGCTTTGAAAATGATGCTGGTATGAAGCACTATGATCCTAATGTAAAAATGAATAAATAAATAAATAAGTATCGTCATCATTATTACTATAACTACAAATCACAGTAAAACCGAAGGACTTAAAAAGCATACTCAAAATACATAAACTATTAGAAACATGGAGCAGTTGTGAGCCACCATGTAGATCATAATGCAACCAAAGGTTTGGTGGTTCAGTCCTCAGAACCGCCATGTGTCAACACGTCACGACCTTGACGATGATGTGCTTATCGCAAAGTGCTTCATGCTGTATATACAGTGAAATGAGAAGCACATTTTTATGGCACTTTGTAAAAGCTACAAGGTTAAAACAGCAGTGCAATAACAGGCCTGCACTTATATAGCCTGAGATTTAACTCATTCAGACCAGCTTTCTGGGTTTATTTGTGTCTATGTTTAGAAGGCAATGCATGCCTCAATGGGTTAAACTTCATTATCTTGGTGACAGCTCTGTGTGAGCAGCTGTAAGTGGCATGAAAAGACAAAAAGAATTTAAAAAAGGAAAAAGGAATAAAAGAACAGCTTGTGCATACGTGCATGCATGGGGCTACTCACCAGTTCATACATAAAATCTGGATCAGAGCTGGTGGCCAGAAGCTCAGTGCTGGTCAGGGCCTGGTCAGCAAAGGAGTAGTTCTGAAAGGCGTCCCCAAAGGGAGGCTCCATCCCACTGACACTGGGCTGCAACGCAGCACAATCAGAAAACAAACCAAGATTGGAGTGAGTGAAAAATTGCACGCATCACCAGTACCATAATCTGATAAAATACTTAAGCTTTCTTTATCTTTTCTACCTCCTGTCTGCTTAGTCTGAGTCAGTTGCTTAGTTTTTAGAGGAGAGAGGGTGCTCTTTGTACTAGCATGTACTTGTATGATTTGTTGTATGTGCTTATAAGATTTTTTTTTTTCTTTTACCAGTTTTTTTTTTTTTAAGCACAGAACAAGCAATCAGGAAGAAACAGCAGTAGAGGCTTGCACCACTGCTGAATGCTTTACCAAAACAGATTTATTTTGTGATTCAAATGTCTCAAGTGTTTCTGGTACAGAACATACAGCTGTCCTCAACAATCTAATAAAACTCATTGTTATCAAATGGGATAAACTTGCAATATTCCACTAACTTGAGCTTAATTTTTTCCACATAATAACCCATTTTTACTTATATTTGTTGATATAAATTGTTGTTTCATCCATTATCTGTTCTTGTTGCTATTGTATCTGTCATCTGTTGTTATCAACTTTTTAAATATAAAACCTTCATTACCTAATATAGAATCTTACTATACATTGTAGCTTACTCCTGCCTTTCTGCACACTATGGAGTTAAATAGTCTTAGTACTCATTTCTTTAGATTGAAAATCTTTTTTTAAATGAGAATTAAATAGAATTGTGACACTACAAATCATCTTGGTGATGATCCATGATTCAAGCTGACTTGGATTAACTTGGATCATATGATGGCAAAAGATTCACAGCCAGACCTTCACAGATCCTTTCTGTCTCGACTTGGTTACTGAAAAGCTCCTTTGTATGTGTTGAAAGCTTGATCAAGTCCCCTTCTTCTGTTGCACATCTTACCTGAGGCATTGCCGGGAACAGCTTAAGCCTCCAGTGTCGGGAACCTCTGGGTCTCCTGTCCAGTCCCAGTGGTGTGAAGTTGTCCGATCAGCACAATAAATTACTGCTGAGGGAGATGATCGCAGAGTGCTGGGGGATGCAGCCTGCAATGCTGGAGGGAGGGGGGGGGAGGGGGGGGGATGAATAACTGGACCCAACTTGGTCCGGTCTGGTCTGTCGTGATCCGCTGCGGTTCTCTGTATACTTCAGGTCTGTGGGCAAAGCAAGAGCACAAGCATTAAAATGGAGAGAGGTAAAAAATAAATAAATAAATAAAATAGATAAACAGTGGTTAAAATGAAATAAACAGAATAATAATGATAATAATAATAATAATAATAATGATACTGATACATAATTTTCTAACATTGTAGGAAGCAGACAAACAAAGAAAATAATCAGCAGAGAAAAATCACACGTAGGCTAAAACATGCATGATACAAAAAAAAAAAAAAAAAAAATTATCTGGAATTACATTTACGAATCCTAATTATCTTAAGTGTTAGCAACAACAATTCAGGGCTTTGGCATGTGCATCCTGCTAAATTATAGGTTTGAATTTTACAACCATTTCCTTCTTATAAACAAGTCCTGAAGCATTCACATTCCTGTCAGTTATCAGGATCAGGAATGGATGCACGCATCAGAGTCTTACAATTGTGTCAAATGCTTCTCCAATATCAGTTATTTTATTAACAGAAATCTCTAAATAATAGTGTACGTAAGACAAAGCTAAAGCTATATTACTTCCAACACACACATTTCTATCATTTATCTTTTTGACAGCAATATGACACCGTTACCACTACTACTTTTACAAAGCTTTGCATTTTAATGTGGTATGCTGTAATGTAACTCACTTGATATTACAATTTCTACAGTGCAAGCAACAACATCCTGTTTTGGGCCTCAATAGACAGAATTAGATTTTGGATAATGTTATTGCATTGGTTTTAGCTGTTGCACAGACAGGAGACATCAAACAACTAATTAAACAGGTAAATGTTAAGTTTCAATGTTAAAATAAGCACAAAGGATGGTTTATAACTGCATTTTCATATAATCTCATGGAAAATTTCAATCCTAAATTAAAGTTGAGTTTTTGCACTCTGACAATAATATACCGAAGTATCTGAGGCAGTGCGGCGCCCAGGGAGGGGGTGGGTTTCAGGTGCCTTGCTCAGGGGCACCTCATCCATGGATGTGGACGTGGGGAAGCACTTGTTCAGCACTCCACTCGCCCACATCACTGGTACCGGCCAGGGATTGAGCCGGCAACCCTCTGGTTGCCAGCCCAGTTCTCTACCCGCTACGCCACGGAACCTCCGTTATGGATTTAGTTTCAACAACAAACACTGCTTCTTTTGTTTTTAAGACAAATGAAAAAGCTAAACCTAATAACCTGGACAAGGCCATCTGTTGCACTTGCAGCACAATGCGGTTAGTCAAAAACATGAATAAACCTGAGCTAAAATAAATGTGTCGATTCATCAGCAACACCCACATATTGCAATTTTTGTTTCACGGAGCAAAGCAAAGAGAAACGTATTTTATTTATTTGCTCTAATAACAAAAGTCAATCAATTTTCTTTTTGTCTGTGTACACCTAAACTATTACTAGATGTGCACTATAATAGTGGCGTAAAATCCAACACAAATATACAAATTGTTGACTGTGTTGATTTGTTTTGCAATTAACTATCCGCTAAAATGTTTACAGTTATTCCAGCACTGGCTGAAAGTTGAGCTGAGTGACACTAAACTTTTTATGAAATTTCAGTCATGTTTGCGTCCAAATCCAAAATGCCCTAGGACATATTAGGACAACAGTCCTTCTGGTCTGAGTTAGCCGCGACTCAGTCTCAACTTGTTGTTTTGTTTGTTTGGCATCACTTTCACCATCACATCTCTCTGATTCTCTGCTTGTTTCTCTTTGCTATATTCCTTCCTTAGTAAAGCACATGGAATAATTTTTAGTCCTGCTGCTTTAAAAAAAACAAAAAAAACAAAAAAAAGGAAAAATCTTCAGAGGTGCAACCCCCATCAGTCATGACATGTCACAAAAATCAAACTACTCTACAGGACCATAGAACAACATCACTTCCTCTTGTTCAGTACTGACAGACACAAATAAACTTCTCACCCCTGACAGTTCTGTCTTCCTGCATCAAAACAGGAAGACAGGAAGTGTCAGAAAGACTTGCAGTGCACACTATTGGCACAACTGCAATTGTAAAAGCAACAACTCAACAAACATCAAAGCACATGCAAGCTCACAAGTCACTCCATGTACAATTATTTTTTGCAACAAATGCATTGTTGAAAACAGCGTTTGAAATAAAGATTATGACAATCATCAAAAGCTGCACTTCCTTCCAGGGTGGCAGTGTTTAGTTTCATTAATAGCAGAAGCATTATTGGCAAATATAAGGCCTGAACACGACAAAAAGATATAAATCAATCCTGAATCTATCACAAAGATCTGTGTCCACAAGCAGAGTTCTTACAAACAAGCAGAAAACAAGTCATTGTGCCGACACACAGTGAGATCCAGTGTGTTACTGTAGCAGAATCTAATATAATCCAATTCACTGCTCAGAGAATGACAAAAGCCGTGATACAGAGGAAGCACAATGACATAACCCCCCCACATCCACCCCACAAAACAAAACAAACAAACCAAAAAACCCTCAGTTTTTCACATGTGGTCTGATTTCAATAGCAACAACTCTTGTGTTGGAGTTTAGAGCTTCCAGAACTACTTCCCAGCGCTTTAGATGCGTTAAGCTATAACTGATACAAAAACTTTAATCAAAGAAAACCATAAACTACTGAAGGGATAAGTTGTTCAACTGGACTGATTTATTTTTGCAGTGTCATGCTTACATTTCAGAGAAGCAGTTTACGTTAGTCTGAACTCAGGGTTAACTTTTGCTCATCCAGCCTTGCTTAAAAAAAAAATATATATATATATATATATATATATAT
>JBAMYA010000006.1:3264676-3300080 GCA_037176975.1 Arrhamphus sclerolepis
CATCTACAATAAGATGAAAACAGATTTGACAGTCCTTTTTGTAAGTGCAAATAATAAACAAGCACTAGTGGGGGCTCACAGTACTCTGATTGACAGAAGTGTGTTCGCTCATCCTTGCAACAGTTAACTTATCAGTTGTGAAAACAACAGAAAGACGCAAACTACATTCATGATCAACCTATTTCATAATAAGCAGCTATTAGGTGTTCACTGTTAATAGATGACAGAGTGAATGTAAAGATTCATAAATGCAACATGAGACTACTGAAAGGAAAGAGAACAAAAAGAAAAGGGTTACTGAGACCATCCAGCTCTCATCTCATAATTCCACTATCATGCACACAGCTGACGTCCTCCGCCTCACAACACTGGACATTATCCAAGTAGGCCAATCATCTTCTGTAGAATGAGTTGCCCACTGATGGCAGCGAGGCCCTGATTACTGCAGAATAAACAAATATCCAAGTATCCTTGAATTTAGTACTTGGAACAGAAATCATGTTTATTCGATCAGAACTGTTGGTTTTTGCATTTATTGTCCTAAGATGTGTGGTTTTAGTCCACAGGATTCCACAACTTCGTCTGCAGAGAAGTAGCTCTATGCCAGAGTCTCTAAAACTGCAGAGCAGCTAGCACTGGGGGGAGATGCAGAGTCATGGTGGTGCTGATGACAAAAGAAAATGTTGAGCGCAACTAATGTGAACTATCCGTTTATATGTTTAACCATGTCTACTAATAATTTCTGGAAATGCTGGAAACGAACCAAATGCGTTTTCTATTCTTTTTTTCCTTTCTCAATGAGAAAAGTCTAAACATTTCCTCAATTTACCTGATTGATTTGAACACTATACACATACAGGGGCAGTTTGAACTTTACAAAGTTAACAAGAAAGAGTTCAGCAAGGTTTGCTCAGAGTAGAAAATAAGGTACAAAAAAAAAAGTCTAAAATAAGAGGCCCATCTCAAATTTCTATTCAATATTGCAGAGCAGCCTTGTGTGTAAGACACTGTCAATAAAACCTAACCTAAAACTCTTCCTTGTAAATGGGAACTGTATGCAAGGATTTTTTTTCTATCTCCTTGAGCTTTAACATTGCCAATTTTTTTTACCCTCATTATTTCTAAGACATAAACTAATGCAATTTTGATTGAAAAGATTTGGTATACCTATCGCATTTTCGCAACACTAAATGTCTGTAAATAAAAAAGGGAAATGCAGAAATAAAATAACTCAATATATCTTTCATTTGATGCAAATGTGTGGTAATGTATATATTTTTTCATTCTTCACTGTTTTGGGTGCGGGGGTATTATAGGATGACTAGTAGCACTGCTAATGGAGGGGGAAATTATATTAGGATTTTTCAAAACTTCATACTGTAAAAATAAATAAATAAATAAATAAATAAAAACACACTAACTGCTTCTTCTAAAAATAAATCCAACCTATATATAAGTATTCTTTTGTTCTGATGTCATCAGCGTCTGAATTACAGCCAGCAATAACAAGTATAATGTACAAATGGCCTATTATATACACCAATTTAGAGATAATGTCACCAGTAACTGGCCAGTGTCTGTTCCCATCACACATACCCTCAGCAAAGCAAAACAAAACCTCAATCTAACGCTCGGCGCCAACACCCAAATAATTCAATTTCCTTATTGGTTGAGCGAAGATAAAGTCCCGCCTCCCAGCTTGCCTGAAAGGTCGTAGCGTGAGTCAATCAAAGTAGCTGCTTCACCATAAACAGCATTCAGTGTAGGTTGAGGCAGAAGATAAACAACTTGGAGGCCTACATGCTCGTGGCCTAGATATGTCTATTCAAGAAGTATTTAAAGTCAGATCGGCCACTAAGCATACAAGTCGAACGCAACACGAGAGAGACGTCAATGCTTTACATGTATCCGTATTTACTAAGGAGGAAATCCATTTGAAAGGTTTATGTATCTAGATTGGGTATTACTTATGAAGCAAGTTACCGAGGTTAAAAAACAGACAGATGAGCCTATATTCCCTTTTAAATGTACAGAAAAGCCGTCTCGTCGGCTTGTTACTACCTTCAAATAACATGAAAACATCTGACTTTGTCGAGCCTTTAGCCAGCAGCACTGCAAGTGTTTATTGCTGGGGGGGCGTGTACCTTCGACACCTCAGGCTCATGAGTCCCGAGTATGACACTGGCCCACTGGGGCTTTTCCTACCGCGAATACGCCTCAAAGCAACGACACTGAGTCCTGCCAGGTTCGTCGAGGACGTGTTATATAGTTGCATATGAAAGTGTTGTGACAGATACTTTAAAAGTATACAATAAGCCGCTTTCTCGTGTTCAAGCAGCTTTCAATCAAACTGATCGAGAAACGTACCAACAAATATTGGGATAGCGGGTGACTATCTTCGCGAGAACACAATCAGTTGGAAGTTATATACACGTAAAAGTATATATATATATGTATATATATTTATTTGACAGGTTTAATACTGAGCAATAAACATGTAGCGTCAGCTAGCTATATTCATGTACTTCCTGTGGAACCGCCATAAACTGCAGAAGAGAAAGCGACACGTTACGTGTTTTTATGTGATATTAACCGTGGCTTTTACTGCGGATAGACGGACGCAATTCGTCAATCTAGAGTCCTTTCCGCCTGCAGCTCCGTCAGTATGGCCTCCGTCTGAAGCCCGATACACAACAACAAGCAGCTAGCGTTAGAGCTAACGTATCGCCGCGGCGAAAGCACACTTCACTGCTCACCAAAGTTCACCTAAAACGGCCGAATGACGGCCCTACTCACTTTTAAGGCACCCACGCACACGTTTCGCCTAATGCTGGACCTCTTGTAGACTCCTGTGTTGGAGATAATAAGGATCCCTTTTCAATGGAGTCCGCACGCTGTTAAAGCTCTGTCGGGTTTGTTTTGTTTTTCTCCTTCCTGACGGGTTTCTGGAAAGCGCGTGACTGCCCGGCCACGTGGTTCCCCGCTGGACCAATAGGAGAGCACCCTGAAGCTGGCCCAAAACATTTCTGCAACAATTCAGCCTCTTTTTTTTATCTCCAATTTGCGCCCCCACCCCCTAAAAAAAAAAGAAAAGAAAAAGAAAAAACAACAACTATATATATTTTTTTAATTAGCATCAGTCCTAATCACACATGTAAATTATTGAAAAATTTTCCAAAATTTTAATCCTTAAATTGCCACGTTTTTGTTGTGATTCAACTCAATTTTATGGTCCAAAAACAAAATAATCTATACATGTTCAGTATACTTGATGCAAACTGGATTATGTATGGTATGATTATGTATGGTATTCTGGTATACGTGAAAGATTAGCAGCAACATTTATTTATATGCATTTTTAATATAATGTCAAATTTCATAAAATTCTCACATAACAAAAATGTAAAATATAAAAATATATAACAATATTATAGCCTAAAGAAACATTTTTTTCAAATTCTTTTTATACTACCATCAGTTCTAATCATACATGTCAAAAATTTAACAAATGGTTTTTAAAGAAATTGATTTTAATGTGCAAGTTTTTGTGCATGGGTTCTTCAATGTATTTTGGTCCATGTTGTTTACAATAGTTTACAAATTAAAAATACATTTGAAAAATTAAGAACACTCAAATGCACAACCTTGTATTTATCCTTAAGTATGTCTGAAAAAAGGAGAAAAAGTATGCTATCAATTAAAAGCCAAAAACACAGAAATGTGCTTGCATCAAAGGGTTAAAGTATCAAATTACATTTCCTAAACTTATGTTTTACAGAAATAAAGATATTTTTGAAAATAGCTGAACAAACATACAATATGGGTTTTGTGGATAACACAGAACAGTGTCGAAACAGAGATGAATATGAGTTGTATCCACCTGAATCAAAGGAAGCATTCATGACTTATCAGTGACACATCAAATTATCATGCATAACCTTGGTAAACTGAATGAAATCATGCAGGTCCAAAATTTATTAAAACCTCCTAAAGTAAACATTTTAATGAAAAAAAATCTAGAATATAAATGTTATAGATAAAAAAAAACAAATGAATGTGCACTCACAAGGGCTCCGTTTTGGCTCAGCGTTGAACAGCTGCTAAAGTGAAAGAGTGAAAAGAGGAGGAGGGGGGAGGCTTTTCCAGACAGAGACCACCCCCCCTTTCACTGGAAAACGAAGCCTTAAATTCTAACAACAGAAAGGCTGATCCCAATTACCATACCTTACTAGTTTTTACAGTACAAGAGAAAATACTATTAATTACTCCATCAACAAGAACAGAACATGGCAAAACAGCCTTCTCATCATATGCACCATATGCCTGAAATGAAATCCAAAACACCTTAAATCTAGAGTTACTCCCATCTTTCTTTAAAACCTTTTAAAATTAACACTGACTGAACAGTGTCACTGCTTTTAATTTGGTGCCTCTCAAAGTCAATGACATTATACTCCGTAAGACACATAATAAGCTAATACAGACATACTATTATGTTCTAGTATGTTTACTATGGTTATGGCTTAATGTGTTACTACTGTCTTGCCATTTGTGTACTTGTAACCTTTGCCACCAGTCTTGGCCAAGACAAGCTACATCCCATACCCCTATGAGAAGAGTTATTGTAAGTCAATGGGACATTTCCTGGTTAAAAGGTTCAATAACTAAAAACAATAAATAAACAAAAACAAAATAAACCTAAAATAAGTGAACTATGCTAAAAATGGGTTCCAATTTAAATCATACAAGCATTGAGGGGGACAAATGTGAGAAGAAAGAAAGATGCTAAACCATCACATTCCTTTCAGTTTCAGAGTTAGTCAGAAGACATAAATGAAAGTTATGTCAAAGAAGGTCTCAAGTGAAAGCAGCTTTTGTTTGATCTATCTATCTTACATCATTTGGCTTAACCTTTATTTGATTAAATATTTGCTTCTTATTAAGACATGTTGTCTAGATTTTGTTGTCTACACTCCCTGCTATCTGTAAAAAACAAAAGAAACACCCAAAGTAAATGTGGACTGAGTATAACTCAGTAGCAAAGTTGCAAAAGCTGCACATCACTTTGTGGCACTATTGTCATTCATAAAAAAATTATGGCGGTAGCTTACAGAGTGAACATCATGGCAGAGACTACTAAAAGAAGAGAAAAGAGTGACTGAGGAAGAGTAACTCTTAACCTCCATTCCATTATGTGTCCCCTCTGACCATCACTTTAAGAGCCTCTCATCCAATTCCCACAAAATACTTCTTAATCGCTGTCACAGTAGTTTTGGAATTCATCTGAATGTTGAAAAAGACAGATTAAAGGTAGAGTAAGAAATTTCTCAATGAAATTACACTGATATTTGAAACAGAGCATCAACAAAAGCACAGAGAGCTGTATCCTCCCGCTCACTTTCTCCATGAACTCCCCCAAATTTCTCACGCCACCCACTTCTCGTGCAGAAGCACAAATCTTCCCTCTATCAGCAACTGGATCAAGCAATGCCTGTTATGACTTGAGGGTGAGGGTTCCCCCAGGCTGTTTGCTTGCAGTTCATGGACCCAGGGCCAAGATGAAGGCTATGGATGAAGATTGGATTTCATTACAAATTTCCAGAGAACTAAAACCAAAACCAGCATCATCATTATTATTATCTTCGGTGCCATGTGCCATTACATCAGAGGGCAGGTACCAACACTTTACTTCTACACAACTGACAGTGCTTTAGCCTCAATAGTAGCATACATTTTTAAGCATGTACACACCAAAGAAAAAGAAAAACCCTGACAAAAATTGATAATCCATCAGAAGAGGTTTAACTACTTGCTGTAGCTCACAGCAGCATGCGTTAAAACAGAATTCAAGAAAGATGGATTTCATAACAAATATCTGTTTTTCTAATTAGTCTAAGATGTGATAAAGCTAGAACAACTCACTATTCTAATCAAAGTGGGGAGGAGCCACCCCAGGTTTCTTTTCAGCACTGTAGCCAGGCTAACTAAAGCTATGTTCACACTGTAGGTCTTTATGTTCCACTCTGATCTTTTGCTATGATTTTTAAAAATTTTTTTTGAGTGATTCTTCAAATAAGTATCTTAAATGTGACCTATGTTAGGCTCCGCTGTGAGCTGGCAGTACACGGAAGTACCTGCCTGCATGATTTTTTATTTTAAGTTATTGGATAGTATAATTTGATAAATTCACAAACAAATTATAATGTGAAGAAGACTGAGGAAAAGAGGAAGGAAAAAAAGCTAAAAACCAACAGCGACATCAAAGATGGATGAAATGCAGCATGACGGTTCACTCTGAAATTGCCTTGAAAAACATCATATGTGTCTGATTTGGTACCACGCAGAAAAGTGATGTGGAAAAAAATGGATTTCATGTCATTTCAGCAGCATTAGAACAATTAGATATGGGGACAAAAGAGAAAAAAACAAAACAATTCGAGACATTTTTGCCTGCAGTGTGAACGTAGCTGAAGAGTCATGGCTTTGTTGAGTCATTTATTCATTTAACTTTTTAGTAGATAACCTCTTTAAAAATAAAAGTTTACAGTAGAAAGAAAATTCATAGGCCACAGTACTGTCTCTGATGTGTTAATGAGTGGACCTGATTTGTGTCTGAAGTGTCACGTTGAAGCGTCAGCTAACAGAAATAACTTTAGACCTTGTTTCCAATAGACTGCTCATGGAGCTTTCTGAAATCCTATTAGCTTTCAAAACTAAAGGACTTCACTGGCAAACGTTCATTAGCTTAGAGCTCATAGGAAAGGATTAATTTCATTGTAGTTTAATAGTCCAAAAAATCCAAAATATTATGACCCACATTGGGTCTGATCAATCTGTATTTATTGGAAGGTTATATACTCAGGTCAGTCAAGCTCAGATTTAATTATAGCATGTCATACAAAATTGTTAACTAGTTGTAAATAAATACATGAATGAACAAATAAATACACAGCCAGAAATTTGAAATCAGCTATGAAAACATTTGCAAAGATACCAGTTTAAAGAGTTTAAATCTGTATTCAGAACACTTCAATGTGAAAGTTACACAAAAGATTACACACAAATAGTAATGGTATAAGTTACCAATATTTTCCTCTTGGCCTCAGAAAATAAACGTATTCAGTCAGATTTCTGTACCGTTTCAAGGCGGTTGATCACAGTATTATATTTCAGAGGCTTAATAGGCTCTCTATCGTAGAGCGTTAGAAAGCTATTCAAAAAGCTCCAAAAAGCTAGAAATTTGACCATGAGTTAGAAATATGTGAAGCTTCCAATTTGCTGTGAAAATGTTTGAAAACTGAATTATTACTAATTTTTTTTCCTGGGAAAATAAAATTCAGTTGTTTTCAACTGACTTTCAAACTCAAACACTCAGAAATGTACATTTTGGGAGTGTTCAGAGTAACGCAAACCAGTGCCCAAAAAAAAAAAAAAAAAAAAGTTGCCTTCTCGCCTCAGTTACAGCTTTCAAAGCAGCAGTGAAACAGGGTCAGTGTCCCTGCGCTGCAGGCAACTGCTGCTGCTGCGTTACAGAGGAAAGGAAACGACAGCAAAGTGCAGAACAAAGCTCTAAATCTGATGACTGGAGCTTGACAACTGTTTCACAGCAGTTAAGTTTTAAGGACAAATACACTTAGATCTATACACAAACTCATGAGACGTGGCCACAAGATTATTTTGTGAAAGATAAATTTGCACACACACAAAAATAATACTCCACAAAATACATAAGTCAAGTCTCATTATTTGGTGTATTTGTTATAGATATTATTCTTTGCCAGCCTTGTTTCAAATCCTTTTTCCTGCTCATACCCTGATATTCTTGAAAATATGGAAACTGTAACTTTATTTTTGAACAGGTTTTATTTTAGCTGCAAAATATAAATGCCTTAAAACCCCAAAACATTAAGCATCCACAGGAATCAGGAAGGAAGTTTTATTTCCACGGAAATAGAAGCCTGACAAGGTCATCACAATATTCTTTTCTGTTGCTTTCATTATTTTCTTTTTTTCAAAAATTGTGACAAAGCTACAACTGACTAAAGTCACAATATGAAGACTGAATCTGGCTTGTTTTGTGTAATGCCTTAATGATATTTACAGGTGGTCCAACTACAAATATTTGTCTGCTGTGTTGCTGATTGAGTTACAGAGAGAAAAATAAAGGTATTCAAACAAAACATCAGATGTGTTTCACCTGATGCTACTACAGGGTTTTAAAGCAGTTTAAATACACCCAAGAGGACCAGATGCAACATACAGGTGTACAAACGTCCATGTTTAGAAGGTACCTCAAATCCAAATGGTTAATGAGATGTGGCAATTTCTCATCAACTGAAGCAGTTTGGAACCGCAACGTTTTCAATTAACATCAGTTGAGAAACATTAAGTGCAAATACTGAAAATCCTCCTCAACCTGAATCCAGTGAAACAATCAGAAATTAAGACATTTTCCAAAGTCCAAAAAGTATCTCTGGTTCTTGTCATTTCAAGAAGTCTTTACGTTTGTTTGTTTGATCCCAGTCCTTCTTAGAAAAGCAAGATCTCAAAAAGCTTTCATGCTTGTGACAAAAAAAAAAAGGTGGCATCATAACCAGCAGCAGCAGCAGATCTGTTCTCTATTCAGTCCAGTGTGAAAGCTAGTTGGCTTCATTCCCTGAAAGAAAATTCTTTCCGCTGGATTACGCAACAATAGCAGCAGGAAGGAGAGATAATGAAAAAGTCTGATGAAAGAGGCAATAGAGCATAGCAACTGTGGCCACGGCTATGAGTCACCACATAATTATTTTATTAATTTACAAAAATCCTAGTATTTTTATTTTAACAAGATCTCACTGGTACCATTAGCAGGTACATGATCACTCCTCAAACTATGCACAGAAAAAGCAGCGCTGCAGGTATGAACCCAGCAACTGCACTGGTTTCTGAAGTCTTACAGCTTCATTATCCAGACTCATACTTGCAGTAATTTATTTACACTAAGCCATGCCTGTAACATTGGACTTATTTAGATTCACATTAAATAATGGTCATTAATGAAACCAGCAGAATGAGCAATGTCACACAAACACACTTTCTACAGAGGTACAGCGCAAATGTTAGCCGACATGTCAGCCGTCCGTCTGTAGCAAAAGGAAAAGTTCACCATTTTCGGTTGAGAACTGAAAACCAGCACTGCCAACGAAACGCCACCCAAATGAGTGGACTTTGGTAACAGGACAAAAAAGGAGAAATTAGTGAATGGCCAAGATCATCTTTAAAGGCATAACTTTGTATGATTTATTTGTTTATTTTTATGGCTGGAATAATTTTGTAAAACTATGTGTTAGCTACTTACTTTCCGGAATAAAAAAAAACAAAAAAAAATTAAGATCCTGCAGTGTGATTCTAATGGTGTGATCAAGACTTCTGTCTCCTTCCACATGGACTTTGATACGTTAAACTGCAGAAGAGGCCTTCAGCTGACAGGATCATAGCTCAGTCTTGATCCTGTGCATCAGATCTCTCTGATCCACCATGTCCGTCTGTCTGTTCCAGCGGTGGTATGCCAGCAGGGCAATGTTCTTGGCAGCCACTGAGCTCATCTCCATGGCACTGCCAGCCCACTCAATTCCATTGAGGTAGTAGAGGTTGGGGTGCAGCTCCACTGGTGGCAGTCTGTGGTTGCTGCCATAGTGAGGGTAGGCCTGCCACTCAGTCACCTGCACTGAGTAGTATGACCTAAGACAAGAAAAAGAAAAGAAAAGAAAAGAAAAGAAGCAGGAAACAAGATGACCTGAAATGTTCCATTAAGGCAGGCCAAGTATCATTGTTGTTGAATGTGAGCAGGTATGTTTTTTTTTTAGGTTATAGCTTCAAACAAAGCAGCGCCTGGACCGGGAATCTACTGGATGTTTGGCCAAAACAAAAAAAGATCTGATTTATAAAATTGTGCGTACGCACACTTGCATGCAGTTTATAAAACACAGTCCACCTGGAAGTTTGAGCAGGTGGATGTGACCTCTACACACCCCCATTCTAACATAAATGCAAAGGACCTCATGAATGCTTTCTGCATATTAATCAGTGCTGCCAGACAACACGTGCATGCACCTGCCTGTCTCTCCTCCGTGATGACTCAGACCCCTGTGCCACTAAATACATGGTTGAGTCACAAATAACTTTTCACTGTTCATTCAGACAAATTAAACTTCACTCATAGCCTTTATAGCAAAGTAACTAGTCTCCCACATTGAGAATCGCTGAAACTTCTAATCTAATTTACAATTATATATTGTTAATCACATCAAACATATATCTGTTGGTCAATTTCTTTGCCAGAAACCTGAGGAGCAGTCAACACCTACGTGCTCCTGGATGGCACAGTTGGTCTGCTCTTCACTGGACCCAGTTCAGCACATAGATCCAACAGCACTGATCTATTAGCCAGTCATCAAGGGCCAGGAAATCAAGGTAATTACTAAAAACTCTCTCCATCCTGATCCATAAACCCTCCAGGAGTGCCAGCACATATATGCAACATTACACCCAAGTGTCTCCAAACTATTATCATATATCCACTCAGTGAGTAGACTGACTGTAACGCTACATATCTTTTCACATTTACTGCATCAAACAGTGCTATCCACCGCTATAGAACATAATTCAAATATGGAAGTATGGCATATGAACGTACTGTGCTGAGTATCTTTGATACTGTAGGATTGGCTGTTTATGATAAGTCGATCTACAAGCCTGATATGAAAGCAACAGGCTCAACTTTCAGACCCTGTTTTGTGTGTGTACACTGTTTATAAATGAGGACCCAGACAATTAGCTAAGAAAATATTTTTTGCATGAGTAAAAATAAAAGCCACAGCCTTTCATCAATACCACGGGCTTAACCAGGAGTGGCATCACTGACCTGAACAGGGTTTTGAGCTGTGATTTGTCCAGCGGTTGTGGTGAGAACACCTTGTAGACTCCAGCTTCTTGAGGCTGTTTACGCCGGAAGCCTGCTGTGATGTTGACGGGACAAACGCTGGCCACACTGTTGAAGAACAGACTAGGCGTGTCAGTCGTCAGAACACTAGCAAATGGGAACAGGCGGGGGTCCGGGAAACCAAAGAAAGAGGTGTTGAGGTAACCATGAACAATGGTTGCTACAGTGCTGTGATAGTGGCCGGGCAGCTGGTCGAAGAGAGGTGTGAAACCTTCGAAGTGCAGTCCAGAGCCAACACTGGCCTGGAGTGGAGTTGCCAGCACCACAATGTCATACAGTTCTGATCCAGTCCCTGCTGCCGAGGTAAAGTTCAGCTGATACTGAAGCGCCTCGCCTGGAATAAAAATACACATCAAAATCAATGCCACATTCTTACAAGTTGCTCATAACAATCGATCTATACAAGGTCTGTGGACTACATCATCTATAATCATCTGCCACATCTCTCCTGTACTTGTGCTAAAAGAAACGTGTTAGCAGATGCAGATGAGCTGAAAGGGATGTCAGCTGGCGGAGTGAAGCTAGTTCCAGGTGGGCTCAGACGAAGCTGGCAGTGTTGTATAACATAAATGCATCCTCCTATGATGACCACACTGTAACAGCAGTGATCAGTATGCTCACTAGAAGAATTATGATGTGATTTTAAATCATCTGCCACCCACAAGCTGGCTGTTTCACCCTTCAGTATTCCTCTCGGCAGTGCAAATGCAACCAGAGAGAAAGCTCACAAAGCTATACGTTGTCCCATTAGGAGCTCCCCAGTCCCCATAACCCTCAGAGAGAACTTAAGACACATTTAGTCTGGATGCACCTATTTTTACTTCTTGAAACATATAAAAGAAAGTTCAAAAAGAAAAAGAAAAAAAAAAAGAAAAAGAGAAAAAACACAACCCCATTAAAAAAATAAATCAGGATGGAATACCTGAGGAGACAGGAGAAATGGAGCTGACTTGTGCCTGGTGCAGGTTAGCGTTGACCATCTTCAGCAGACCAGAACACACCAGCTTATTTCCTCCTTCCACCGCCCACAGGTTGTTCTGGGCACCAGCTAAAGAAACAGCGCCTGAAACACACGCACACACACACACTCTCACTCATAAAGAACACAGCCAAGTGCTATAAACCAATTACCAGCAGCACACGCATTTTCCTGTCCTCTTGCTCCCACAGGCCACCCCCCCCCTTAACCTTGCTCTTCTCTCTTCTATTCTTGACTCCCAGCTCCTCCTGTCCTCATCAACTTCCTTTTTTTCCCCCACCCTCTTCCTTGCCTTCTACAATGACTTACATAAGCGGAGATGTAGATGCTCAACTCATAACGGACCCTAAATTTATTACACCACTTCTGTCACTATCTCTCCATCCCTTCTGTTCTAGTGCTCATTTCTTTCATACTCAGCTGACCTACAAAGGCGGGGATGCTGACATTCTGTCCATAGTTGATCCTCATGACAGGTGCGATGACCTCATCAATGAAACGCTGAGACACACCCAGCTCCAGCAGTGAATCAGAAAGTGGCCTCCTGGTCATGTTGATGAACCCACTGCCTCCAAGAGAGTCCAAGAGTTCCTCCACAGAGCTAAAAGCATAGCCGTGGGCTTGGTACTTATAAATCCTGTAATGTGTACACAAATTAAAGTCCATCACTAAATCAGCAGATACATTAATAAACAGTTTGACTGTTTTTTAAATAAACAACTAAACCAAAATTAGGATTATATGAGATATGGCTCTACTGAATCCAAGTAGAGCATCAGTGAAAGATGGAATATATTTAATGATAACTTCTCCATCAAATAGTTTTCATGACATCAGTGGTCCCAGGTGCAGCCAAGATAGCTCTAGCCTGCAAAACTATTACAAATCCCCGCTGTTGTTTCAATCCTGATTCCAAAAATACCATTTTGATTTAGTGTGTAGTTTGATTCAGAACTGATTTAGAAAATTTCAGACGTAAAAAAAAAAGAAGTTAAGGCTTATGCAGCTGTGTAACATGACCCCGAGAAAAAGGCAGTAAATGGCCAGTGTCTGATTATTATAATCATCATCTCTTTATATGGAGACAGATTTGAAGTGGCACTATCCCAATGAGGTATCTTGTCATAGCTGCCACCGTATCTAATGTTTTAACTGATTAGATTATATACAAATATGACAAAGGTCTATTTATGTATGAGTTCTTCAACCGAGGAACCTCGAGAACTTCACCTAGTAAATAAATCAGCCAGTAGAAACTTTGTGTGTGTGTGTGTGTCATATTATACATATATACACATAGACACACACATTCATGTAATACTTGCCTCATAAATTTTTCCATAATTTCCTCCACCCACATCTGCAGCCGTATAAAGCTGATTCCATAGCGCCACCACAGGCGGAACAGATCCAGCAAGTACCAGTCTGTCTCCTCCAGAATCACCTCTTCTCCATTAAAAACTGCTGTTTTTCCAGCCACATTTCGACGATACTTCAAACCTTGAGGATCACATAAAGGATAACCACACTTAAAAACACATATGGAAATTAAATAGGAATGTTCTGGTTTAATAAGTCTCTAATAATAACAATAATTTCCAGTGCAAATCATATGCAAATGGATCGGACAGTTAAATATAAACAATAATTGCATAAGAAGTAACAATAAGCTAAATTCTCATAACTATTACGTATTTAGTATGAGACAAAACCTCAGACGCATTAAGAATAGAAAATGCTTGTTGGTCTGTGAAGCCATGTGTATTTTGTGTGTTGATGTGCTAACTCACCAAGCTGTTTGACAAACTCCTGCATGTGGAGGTTAAGGGAGTGAATGATAGAACCTCCAGACTCATAGTCATTGTGATTGACAGTCACTGTCGCAAGACGGCCTCCTATCTCACCCTTCTCAAATACATCCACCTGCACCTCCGGGCCAAAGTGTTGTCGCAGGAAATGAGCTGTAGCGCTGCCTCCGATCCCTGCTCCAACCACCGCTAGCGAACAGTTGGTCAGAGAAAAAGAACAAAAAACGTTTAGAAGGGAAATGTTTCTCAAATCAACAATGGATCAGTCAGTCAGAATGCCTTGTGTGCTGCCTGGCTATTAAACAAGTTTCCTCACTACAAATGATAATATGCTTGTAAGCCAAGTTTATGAAAAGAGAAAAAAAATGTCACAACTGACTGATTAAAGACTAATTATTTCCTACTCTTCTGATGTTTTAACCAACCTTATGGTCAGAATAACTAAGCATGGGAATGAAAAATAAGATTGCGTATAAGTGTTAGTGAAATGCTACATAAATGTGGGTACAGTTTTTTTTCTTAATAGAGAAAGAAATTTAAGGATTTATGCCAAGTGTAACATCTGTTGGTAATGTCATAAAAAAAAAAACAAAAAAAAAAAAACAGATATACCATTGTTACTGGAACAAATTGATCGTCTAGGAAAGCAGTGTCTTGTTGTCTACAACATTTTTTTTCTTCTTCCCTTTTTTTTTTTAAACAAAAAATCTCCCAAAACATTTTAGCATATTCAGGCTAGAAACACCAAACCTCTGGCTCGGGTATCATGGCTATCATTTGAATTTACTTTACTCAGTTGACTAAGGATGTTAAATCATGTTAACAAAACCATAAAATATAACTGTGTGTTACTGTATAGAATGCCGACATCTCGAAATCTCTAACAGGAATTTGGATCAAATGAAATAAAAGCTATTTATCATAATAAATGCAAACCAGCCGGATAAATGAGACCTCTCTGTGAAGACAGCTCGTGCTAACATTAGCTGAGCAAAGCCGCTGTCTGTATCATCACTGATGTTCAATTTTAACAGACTAAAGGTTGAACAGTTCGTTTTCACCTATTTTTGACGGGGGGGCTCCGTCGACATGAGCAGGTGCATCTGAGTCTCCGACACTCGACCAGGATGTCAACACGAGGGCGAAAAGCGGGAGCTGAAAGCCGCCCATCACTGTGGAGGAATGGAGGGGTGGCTGGAGGAAAGGAGAGGTTAGCGGGCGCAATCCGACAGCCACAGGCTGGCGCTAATGGGCTTTTCACACTTTTGTCAGAACATTGTCAAAAACATAAAATAGAAATTACGTTCCGCTCGAACTCATAATATTAAAACAAGACTGATTTTTATTGTTTAGCTTTGCACAAAAAAACGAGCAATGGTGGAGTCACTGACGAACGACCGACCACATCCGGCAATATCACGTGATTTTACTGGTTTTGACCAATCAGAAGTCAGTGCAGTCCGCATACTCCGAAAATTTAATACTCCGAAATTAAATATCACATCTTACCCCTAATAGAGCATCGAATTCAAAAAGCACTGTAATCTGAATCCAGTTTGATTATTTCTTAAAATTTACAAATAAAATAAAATAATAATAATAATAATAAAGCGTAGTGTGCATAGAATTCTACACGAGGATGCTCATGTGCTCTTGTGGCTGTTTTAACCCTTTGATGCAGGCATATTATTGATGATACATACAAGGATGATACATATATATATTTTTATGTTTTCTTCATTTTTCGACTATTGTAAGCAGCATAAACTAAAATAATCACGTTTAAAACCCTATGCACAAAAGTGTGCACATCGAAATCTATTCAAATCACTATGTATGATACATAAATTTTTTAAAAAAATTATAAAAAGGATGTCACCCAGAAGTAAATGCCACAGAACAGAAACTTAAAGCACGATCCCCCAAATAAGAAATGAGAAGATGCATGTTTCATACTTTCGTCTTTTTGGAATATTAACAAAAAGTATGATTTGAATGGATTTTTATGAGCACAAAAATGTGTCAGTCTTAATGTATTAGATATTGAGCAAAAATTAATAATGCATATAAAATGTTTCTGCTTCTGTTTCTGTCTTTCACATATATCAGGCTGCAATAATCAACCATAATCCAGTGTATATGGAGTGAATAGAAAATAAATCAGTTTTTAGACCATAAAATGAAGTTGCATCACATCAAAAACCTAGCAATTTAAGGGTTAAAATATTTCAATTTTTATGTGCGATTAGAACCAATGCCGGTTTTAAAAGAAGTTATGAAAAACAAACAAAAAACATAACATTTTGCTGTTATGCACAAATATATGTGCAAAGGGACTTTAATGTTAGTTTTTTGAGGGTGCATCCAAGGGTTAATCAAAAACTACATAGATTATCTGATTTGAGAAAGAACCGTAAACCCCCACACAATCGAGAGGACAGGGCCTAAGGTGAAACAACTGAAGAGATAAAAAATAAAAATAATAAAATTAATCACCAATGAAATAAAAGTTGACTCACCACTAGCAAAGTTTTTAATCAAATCAAGTTGCCCTCACAAAAGCATAACTGATATTTTTGTGGTCACATGTTGAGGATTTCGTAAGAGCAGAAGGCTGAGCTTCTTCCAGGGACATTTACAGTAAATGGAAATTGTACACCAAACAGTTTAAAAGAAAACAAGACCATAACATTTTGAAAAACAGTGGAAGTTGCCTTTATTTGATTCAACAGAGAAACTGCTGCATGTTAACCACTGGTCTGAAACTAACATTCACACTGAGCCACTAAAACAATGACTGGCACAGTGGAGCTGTAAGGCTTGAGGACGCCTGAAACAAATGCACACATACTCAAACATGCGTGCAACACACTCATACACATACACGCACGCACACACCCGGGCACGCACACACACACACACACAGGCTTGCACACGCTCATTTTCATTTACATCACCTATCTTACACCTGTGTGGCTGCTCAGTCAACAGCCTCATCACTTTCTCTCTCCCTCTTATGTGGTCAGTCAGAGGTGAGAGGTTACGGGTCACCTTGACATCAGGTAACCTCTGTTCCCTGCTGTTGTCTTATATGCAGGGCGAAGAGGTGACATAACACAGAGACCTTTCATCTCTATGGAATATCTTAAGCAATATAACCCCCATCAATAACACTGCAAGGCCACCTGTGGGCCTGGAGGCCAGGGTTTAGGGGGGTCTGAGGGGAGATCATGCTCTGGCCAAAGGGAGGGCAAGAAGAAGTAGGGCAGTGGCCGAGATGATTATGCAATTGGTCACTTGGTAGAGCGCCGGGTTGGCTCAGAGGCGGTGGGGGGAGGCGGCGGGCCACGTCGATCTAAGTCTTCAATGTAGAACATGATGAGCTTCCTGCGCTCTTCAGGGACACACTCCAGAACAAGGTATCGCTTGTCGTTCTGCAGAATTTTCTCAACATCTTTCAGATGTTGCTCTGACTCCTGGATAAGCTTTCTTGACCTAGAAGGAGCGTCAGACACAACACACTTAGCATATGTCCAAATTAGTACATTTACATTTTAGAGCATTAATTTATTCTTTATACAGATTAGGCTCATTGAGACACAGGGTCTCATTTTCATGAGAGACCAGTTTTACACAGCAAAACATTACAATCTATAAAAATAATAAAAACAAAACTGAGACTGAATGTAGTCAAAAGAAGATTGTAAAAGCCTAAAAACAAGGGGAACAAGGTTTTTGCACAGCAGGAGATAACTGAATCATCAGCATAAAAGTGCACTGCTGCATTCGAGAGATCAAGACCCAAGTTATCAATATAAATAGTATAAAAAAGTGTAGGTCCCAAGATTGACCCTTGTGGGATCCCTTTGTAGATGTCCAGATAACTTGATGTCTGATCACCAAACTGCACACACTGCCTTCAACCAACCCTCACCTGGTGGTGAGCCCTATACCCACAAACGTTTGACACAGAATCCCATGGTCAAACCCAATTAACCTTTTTTTTTTTTAAAAAAATACCACCCATCAATTAATTTAACAGTATAAACAATGTGGATGCAGATGTGTTTCATTTTAAAATAAATATGTATTTCACTCTTGACATATCCAATTTGAAATAAAAAAAGATCATGAAATCTGCTTTATGTGGTCAATATTTTAATGAACCCATATCTTAAAAAGTTAACTACCTGGTGTCTCAGGCTACCAGGAGCTTTGATACAATAGGTTGCTTGCCAGAGTCACTTTCAGTTGATTATAGGTGTAAAATGTACAAACCTGTATGTGATGAACTTCGTCTCTTTTAGCAGGGTTCTAAAGTCAGCTTTGGCGGTGATGTATTTGTCTTTGATGTAATCTTCAAACTCCCGCTGTCTCTTCTACAAAGACAAATGAAACCTCCGACATTAAAGCTCCAGGTGACAGGTATGGTAAAATGCTTATCTGCCTGTTTTACATATGTATACAATATTATCACAATGTCCCTTAGGCACAAGATAATATGTTGTTCAGCGCTGCATTATTAAATTAACTTAATTTACTGAAGATATGAAAATATCGTCTTACTCTGTCACTGGAAGAGAATTTAATACAGCGAGGGTCTTCCTTGATGACCTTCTTCACTTCCTTCCATGTAGTAGTCAAAGTGATCTACAGCACACACACACACAAAAAAAAAAAAAATCAAACTGTAAAAAAGCTTATCAATATGCAATGTGCTAAAAACCATGATTGGAGGAATTCAACCTGACAACCTTTCCAGATGCTTCATATTTTTTTTTCTTACCATGCTGGTCTCATCCAGCAGTTGTCTGAAATGTTCCTTCTTCTTCTTGGCCAGTGCTTCTACGTGCTCGTTAAACAGCTTCTCCTTCTCCTCTCTCTCCAGCAGTGATGCCGACTCCCAGCGATGGTCTTTCCGCAAGTTACGGCGGGTTTCTGACCATGTTGCATCTGAAGATCGTACCTTAAGATTGAATGAAAGTCTTTTTTAAAGCATAGATTTTGTTTTTCTTTCTAAAAAGGCATCAACACTTCCCTTAACACTTTTTGAGCCCACTTGGCAAAGTCACAGCTTTAAGTCTCCCATAATATGTGTTCAGATACTACGTCTTATCCAAAAGAAACAGTGTAGCAAGTTTTCTCTGCATGTTGATAAATTGTCAAAATACGAAGATTAGGAAAATTCAAATGTAACCTGTGAGTGTTTTCATCACACTACAGTGTTTCAATAGGAAACTATAAAAAACAAACAAACTGCATCTCACCATATCAGACATGAGAGCCTTGAAATGCTGAATGGCCTCCTCCCTTTTGTGCTGCTCCCTTTCACGGTCGATCTCTTTGGTCTGTTCTGATCTGGCCTTCTGCACCTCTCGCTCCCTCTCTCTGAGACTGGCTTCAATACGAGCCTGCCGCTCCAACTCTCGCAATTTATCCATATCCACACTCTGCAGGGGAGAGAGTGTCATTTTTATTTATTTATATGTTTTTCTTGAGTGTGATTTTGTTTGATGTGACTCATGAACTTTAAAACTACTGAAAATGATCAAATAAGGAAAAGTGTTATATAACATGGATGTTCAATTAGTAACCTTTAATTATTGCTTTAATACCCCCCTCGCAATAAAAAAAAAAAAAAAAAATGAAATAAAAGTCAAGAAGAAATTATTAACCGATATACAGTTCAACAATATTTTTACAGCAGCACCGAAGGAGTGCAGACATGACTAGATCATAAATGAGAATCCAATGTGATGCTCCTACCTTGGCTTGTTTTTCAATGAACTGTTTGAAAAGTTCCTCTCTGAGTGCTGAGCTCTCCACAGCCTTGTATCGTGGGTCAGTCTCTAGTCTCTCTTTGACTTTGCTCCATCGTTGACTTCCTTCTATGTGTTGCTCACTTAGAAGATCAAAAAAGTCCTGTTTTACCTGAGAGAGAACAGAAAGTCAAATGGAATTACAAATGTGCCTTTAACACATTCAGTAGCAGAACTATCTTCCTGCAGATTTTTAGCTAACCTAAAGCTGCACAGACATATTAGCAGCAGCCTGTAAAGGTCTCAAATGACAGAGATTTTTTTTTTGGTTTAAGAATTCTTGTTCTACACTTGTTCTAACATGGGAGAACATGGTAAAGTTCGAAACTGTAACTAAAAAAGTAAGAATTTACATTCTGCATGTTAACAGAAAGGTGGTGTGATGGTTATAGATGCTGCATGACCACAAGAAGATTTGTCTCTGCGTGGCCTCGAGTGGACGTCAGCAGTCAACTGGAGACAGCTGGGACAGACGTCAAGTTGAACAGAACACTGGAGTCATCTTTCTTGTGATTCATCATAGGGAAATCTAAAATCAGCCTTAATTACACATCAATTTATTTGGATTGCTACACAAATGGAGGATGCACTGCCTCGCATCTGTTTTTGGGTACCACACCTTAGTTGACCAACGCCATGATGAACAATTAAGTTCTTAGACATATTTATCTCGTGAAACAGCTGAGTTTGGACAAAATATTAACTATTCATTTGTTTACCCCTGACTTCAACATCTGATTTTTAACTTTGCTGCTCGATTGCTGGAGTCAACTAAACTTTGTGTCCAGGCAAGTTGTCCCATTAGACAAGGGAAACAAAATATGACATCTTGATTTGTTTGTATAATTGAAAACCGTAACTAAGCACTGGCTAACCATGATTTTTTATGTCAAGATTGTCCACTAAAAAACCCTTCAAAGCACTTTGGGGGAAAAGTGAGTTTATACCTTCTCTCCTCTGGTTTTGGAGTCCTCTTTCTCCCTTTTTCTCACTGCAGTGATGAACTCCATGAAGATGGCCTCTCTGTCTTTCATCTTCTCTATGGTCTTGAATCGTGGATCTCTGCCATGCTTCAAAGCAAATTCACTAAAAGTTGTTCTGTAAAGATGAGGAAAAAAAAAAGTCAGTAAAACTTTATAACTTATTACAAAGGCAAATGAACTCTCACATTTTCCCCTCTGACAGGATTTGTGAACAGATCATGTGTAATATAAATGTACTCGATTAGTATCACTGATAAGGAAAATGAATAACTGAATCATACTCTGAACAGTTCTTTAACAAAAACTTTATCACAGGCCTTAACATCCATTATCAAACTACCAGTAAAAGAAAATAAATAAACAAGCCTATTTCTTCACCTGGGTGTGAGCTTCGCCTCTTCCATCATCTTCCTAAACTCATCTTTGGCCTGCATCAGCTTGTTCTTCTTTTCCTTCCTCTCCTCCTCTGCTCGTGTCTTCACATACTGATCAAAAACCTTAGAAAGAAGAATGATCACAACAGTTATTGGCTACTGTCACAAGACAATTAAAAAAAAAGAAAAAAGGAAAAAGATAGGCCACCCTTATCAAAACACAAAAGAAACAAACCTGTTTCCTCTCTTTTGGATTGAGGAGGAGGTAACGTGGATCAAACACAATCTTATGAAGCTCTTTATCCCAAGTTGAGAATGCAGACACCTGCAGACACGACAGACAGACGCTGGTGTTGTTACATTGGAAGAAAAGTCCAAAGATAGACTCATGGTGAAAGATTCAATGTCCAATGTAAAAGAACTGTAATACAATTTAATTTCAGTAATGAAAAAGATTTTCTTTTTTTTAATGTAAAAGCTAAGGGGAAAAAAATACATCTAGTGATGAATGTCAAATGTCTACATTTTCAGCAAGGAATTCGAGTTACCCCTCTCTCCAGCAACATTTCTCTGAACTGGGTCATCCTAGCCTCTAGTGGCACTATCGCTCTTTCTCTGGCAGCTCTGAGCTCTGCCTCCATTGCCACCTCTTTCTCAGCGTCTGCTTCCTTCATATCCTCCTTCCTTTCAGGGTGAAATGACAAAAATCACAGTCAAGAGGTGCTGAGGGAATTGTAAAAGTAACTCAAGGTTCAAGGTTGAACAAAAAGTTAAAAGCTTCAGGGTTTGTTATTTTATTTTATGTGTATTGGGTTACTGTTATCTTTTGTCTTATTGCAATACTTACTTTCTCTTTTTAGCTTTGGTTGGCTCCTCCTCCTGGTTATCTTCAGTAGCAATGGTCGACTCTGGCTCCTCCTTAATAGCGCCCACTAATGAACAAAGCAAAGATAAAAGTAAACACTGCTGTAACATGAAACGGAAACAGAGCGTGGAATATGATCACACAACAAAGTCACCGAAGAAAGACGGAAAAAAAAATGGATCTCTGGTGTTGCTGGGACTTCATTGGATTTTTAGCTTCTTTTTCTTTTTAATAGCCACTGATCCACCTACATGTTTATGCTTAAAACCGTCATAGATCCTTCAAGATTATCAGAGTAACAGAAGTGCTGTGATCAGTGTCATAAGTTTCGGCATCCAGGAGTTTCTTCGTCCACACCTGTCTTCTTACTGTCCTCCAGGCCTCTCTTGTGTGGCGGCTCCTGGATGTGCTTGTCTACATCACCTCGACCAATCAGCTCCTCAGGACGATCCCACATGGACAACCGCGTTGTCGGGTTGTAAAAGAACACACGATCATCACCTGTCCATACCACACACCTGACAAATGGAGAAAAGGGAAAGTTTAAGCCTTTTTTCTTTTGTTTAATGCCAAGTGTGCGTGCACCATTTGGGATGCATACCAAGGTGTACCAGGGATTGGGTTGGTGGCTATGGGCCTGGCTTTCTGAGCAGCCTTTTCCTCCTCTGACATCTCTTCTTCTTTAGGCTCCTTCACAAAAAAAAAGAAAAAAAGAAATGGGCTCCTACAGTCTGCACCATACTCTTCTGCTCAACTAAGATGTTACTTTATTTTCTTACTGATTTGTGTTAATTAAGTTATTTTGCTGAAGCAAGACTGCAGATAATTACATCAATGAATAAACAACTATTTCATTTCACAGGTGGTCTTGTATTCCTGAAGCACTGTAAATAACCACCTAACGAATGCTCTGAAATTACAGACTTATGATCATAGCAATTCTGTTTCTTGATTAGAAAAGAGCTATTCTTCTCTCCATCTACCTCCTTCTCATTATTCATGTTTTCCATTTTGTTCTCTTCATCCTCCATTTCCATTGCTTCAGCTTCCTCTTGGGCCAGACGTTCTTTGGCCTTTTCTGCTTCTTTGTCTGCAAATAGAGAGGAAAAGGTACACACAGGTGAACAATACTCTTCTCTTTTAGGCTTGTCTGTACGTCTTTGTAGGACTATATACTAAATCCATTTACACTCAGAAAAAAAAATTAGCACAAACAGTTGATTTGTTTGCCAACATATTGAAGAAATAAACAACATATTTATTTTTGAACCCATGACCATTAATTAAAGCGAGATTTTTAAAAAATTATACATAAAATTGATATTCTGTTGTAACTTATTCATTGTATAAATACAAATACAGTTCACACTGAAAGTACGTACATCCTATGGCTGGGTAGTTCATTAAGAATTAATCAAAAATGACATTCAGAACTGACACAATCTTGTCCACACTTCAATTATTTCAAATCTTATTAAATGACTATAAATAGTTAATCTCTTATCTTTGTGATTTTAAAATAAGTTAAGTAATCTTTCATTCTAAAAAAAAAAAAATCATAGTTTTAATAGAACAGTATATTTGACAAGAACCTTGTCAGTGATTTCTAAAGAAAAAAATATCAAAACTATGTGTTCACTACTTGTTACTGAAGTAAAACGTTAATTTAATAATGACATTGATTTAAGGTCATACTGCTCGGCCTTGTACATCCATATTTATCACACTGAATTTAATATAAGCATAAACTAAGTTTCTGGATTTAGGACAGCGGAGCAGGAATTAACTGATGGAACCTGTGTTACTTAACACTTTAAATTATTGATTGAGGAGATTGATGACTTTTGTAGTTATTGTAATGTCACATGGGCGGTTTGATGCGAACAGGTCCAAGAAACTCCAGATCTCATGACAAGAGCTTACAAATAACTCCAGCCAATCCGGAGCTGGAGTTACCTGCAATAAGAGATTGTTTACGATCTCTTTTACACTAAGAGATTGCTTCCCTTTTGTCAGATTTGCAAGTACAATCTGTTTACGGAGTGAAATGGAGGAATATGGAAACGGCAATCAGATTTGAATATCAGCAAAATGTTGTGGTAGTATTTGAAACTGGGAGTGTATGAAAACACTGGTAATACCCAATTTGAATATTTATGTTATATAAATTACAGAAAAAGATCAGTTTCCTTTTTTTAAAAAAAAAGTTGTTTGAGTTTATTATCTATTTATCTATGCCATTTCAAAGAAAATGGAATGTCTTTCTTTTTCAGATCTGCTCTCAAGGGCAATGATGTCCATGGGGTGTACTAACTTCTTGTCATGACTATGAGCAAATGGACGGCAGCAGTGCCTACCTTTCTCTATAAGAGCCTGTGGCCTCTCCCAGGTAGACTCCAGTGTACGGTTGTTGTAGTAGTATGTCTTCCCATCAGCTGTTTTATACTCTGACCACTCAGGAACTTGCAATGACCCCGCAATGGAGGCAGGAGCTGCTGAAAGAGCCAACTGGGGGTGCATCATGGAGACTAAAGGCGGGCCCATACCTGGAAGCATGCCTGTTTTTCATCAGAGAGTAAACAGACAGATAATGGTTAGTTGAATCATTTTTCTCTTTGGAAAAGTTACTGGAGTTTCAGTGTGTGTCACATCTAATTTAGTAGGTATCTTGTAAACACAAGAAATTCTGACCGAATAGTCAGTCAATATCAGCCTTCTTTAAATATTTTAGTACTGGCATGCTTTTCACCATATCTGTATAATTAAAAACATCTTTCTTTTTTCCAAATAGAATATAATGCAGATACAGTCATTTGGCAGCAGAGCAGATGCAGCTCTGCTGTTCATACTCTGAGCTCATAAAGTACACCGAGTACATGTCATAACTGAGCAGATGTTTATCTTTGTGAAACTGGTGGATGTCATGAACAATGAAAGTCATTTTTGCTTTTCAAGACACTGTATTTCTGATACACTGACTGTTATTGTACACTTATATGTGTACATATAAGTGTATAATTTCTTTACTTGTAAAACTGGCATCAGAAGGACTCTGAGATGAATGAAATAATCTACAAGGACCGTCAGTTTAAGTATTTGATCATCAAGTACAGTTAGTAACCTGATGAGGGAGAAAAGGGGCATTAAAAAAAAACATTTCCCCCAAAAAACAGCCTTTAACAAAACAACAAACTGACAATGGACACAGGCCATACATAAACAAAAGAAAAGTAGTGACCACATACCCACGACCATGCCACGATATAAAAAAAACAAAAAAAAAAAAACAGACAACCACATGACCACAACATGAAGCCATAACTGTTACATGACTGAAGTGCAACTAGGTAACAGCAGCTAATGTTAATGTGACAAACATGGTCGGTTGGTCTCTCGGTCTCTCTACTTTATTACAGTCACCAAACACCTGACCACCAATGACTGTTCCTGACAACCAACAACATGCTCCGCTCTAAATTTAGATGCTAACCATTGTAAACAGAATAAAACCAGATAGTCTGGCACAATTCCAGATCAAACCCCGGGGACAAACACTCAAATTAAGTTTATTTTAGATTTAGTGAAGCTACATATACTCATGACTGCACGCGGAAAAATATTGCATGTTTAACAAACTAGAGGACTGATTTTACTTGAAAAAGTAAAAAGCTAAATGTGACAATAAAATGATGTATGCTGCTTTTTTTTAACCTAGAATTAATGAAGAAAAGCTATCATGTCAAGTAATGTAAATATGATCATAATCATTGCTACATATTCTGCCGCTGCCTGTCTGAACGGCAGTCCCCCATGTACAACAAATGAATCATGTTCACTACATTCAGCACCATGCCACTGTTTTAACATCCCCATATATGCCATATAGCTCATGTAGACATCATTCACTATCATGCCATCTACTGTAGAACTGAGAGGCGAGCGGCTGGGTGTTTACCGTTAGCGCTGGGGCCTGCCTTTACACAGGGTGCACCTACTATCTGCATCATTGCTACACCTGCAAGAACAACGGACAAGCAAGCATCTTGTTGGAACATAGCAGGACACTAGACATCAGCTACCGTGGTGTGCAAGAGCTGTGGCCCCATTCAGACAAACATCATCTCCATCTATCCCCAATTTATAACAGTTACACAATGTATGTGAGTATTTATAGGGTAGTAGTATTTTAAAATATGCTACAAATGAGTGCATAAATACACAATGTGGGGTTTTTTTCATTTAGAAAAGAAAATGTTAATTACACCTGAATGCCAGAAGGAAATTCCTTACCAGATAGAGAGGCAACGTTGATACATAAGACTTGAAACTATACCAAAATTAGACCCTGAAACTGGAGTATGTCTGCTGCCCTCATTTTCTTTTACTGTTGTTAACAGTGCACCCATGATACTCAATATTGGGTTTGCACAGAAACTTGGAAGTCAAGGATTTTTGTGCCAAAGTATTAATTTTATTCAGCAAAAGCAGCCCCACTGGTTAAACAGCAAGAAGTTACTATCTGAACACTTTATGCGCTGCCACTTTTAAAACAAAAAAATAGTGTTTGTAACAGTGAAAACACAGCAGGTTTACAGACTACGCAGGACACAGGGAGTGGACACAGTAAAATTACCCAGATGTGGGTGAACAATGAATCTGCATTATAGCCTGGTTGCCTAACTGCAGGGTTAAATGTGTTCTTGCTGACATTTTTACCTGGCAGAGGGATGTGCATGCCTGGCAAAGGCACCCTGAAAGGTGGCACCATGACAGGGGGGAATGCAGGTATGCCTGCAGTGGGCTGGGTCACACTGTGAGGCAGGGCTGCTGGCAGCAGTGGCACTGTCTGAACTGCTGTAACAGGTGACGGTACTGTAGAAACAGTCACCACGGTGACTGGCGACACGGCAACAGTTGAGGTCACTGTGGCAACAGGGGCGAGGTCTGCTACAACTGTGGCTGTCAGGAGCAAAAAGACAAAAATGAGGAATTTTACGTTATGCTTTCATAAGTGTTAAAGGTTTCGTGCTTATTGTTGATATAATACTGTGGATTTACCTGCAATGGTCACAGAGGGGGAGGGGGTGGTGATGGAGTCCGGACTGGAGGTGAGTGTACGGGAGGGAGTGGACGATGGGGCCTGAGTGGGGGAGGCTGCTGCTGCAGCTGTGCTGACTGTAGTGTTGCCACTACTTGAGCTAGAGACTGTAGTCGCCCCCACATTTGCACCTGAATTTGCGGCGGCAGCCCCCGCAACAAGAAGGGGGTTGAGTTCAGACTGCTGGATGATTTTCACACCTTCAGGTTTACTCCATGATGACTCCCTGGTCCGGGCATTATAGTAATATGCCTGTAAATGATTATTTAAAAAAAGAGAAAAAAAAGACATGTTACCTGAAAAAGAACTTTTACCTAGTCCCAATGGCTTTCCCCCCCAATATATAGTGATAATGAGCTTTGCTGATTATATAAATACAAGTATAATTGACATCCATTTTCTATATCTGCTTATGCTGCTCAGGTTTATATCAGGGGGTAAACTTTGGAGGAGTCTGGTTTGTTACAGGGCAATTCAGACAAATACCACACTACCATTTCAGACTTTTCACATTACCCCACAACAAATCTGCATCACATGACCATCCAGTCTCACACATATTACTGGTCTCATTTAAAACAAGCATCTCAATGTCTTTTACGTCTTTATATGGTCGCACATTTACGATTCTCCTCTGCACATGGGGGAGTTCCACCCCAATGAGCTCACATACGTGCACAGGGAGACGTACGCGCACACAGGTGTGCACACTCTCACCAGCAGACAGAGATTGCATTTTAGAAAATATGTTGTGTTAAACAAATGAATTTAGGCAAAATATCTGCATGTTTCAATGCTCCCAGGATGGTAAAGACAGAAACACTTTCCTGTGAGTAGCAGCTAGGGCTGGGCAATTAATCGAAAATTCATCAAAACTGACATTCAGTACCAATAATCGATATAATCCTGCTCACGTCAATTATTTCATTTATTTCGCTTCTTTGAAATATTCATTAAATGAGCGAACGTGTATGCTCACTTTCTCTTATTTTAAAATTAAAGACATGTGTCATTTTACTAGATAAATATCCCAGTTTTAATAGTTGATTATATTCGCAGAAAAAAATATTGTTGGTGATCTACGAACACAAAAAATAAAATGGTGATAAAATTAATGTTCATTAATCGTAATTGAGGTAACTTGTTAGATTAATCATGACATTGATTTGAAGTTATATCGCCCAGCCTTAGTAGCAGCTGGAGCAGCTTTGGAAATGCTCTTCCAGAAGCCCGGAAGGGTACACTGCAGTGACAAAAGCTGCACACTTTGTGGACAATGTTCTCATGTTTTGTTCAATGTACACTTCAAATATTGTTCAGTTTGTCAGTAGTGGTTTCTGGCACCATCGGCCAGAGTGGCATCATCGGCCAGAGTGGCATCTTAGCAAGTATCACACAAACGCCGGAAAAAAAAAACCATAAAAACACAAAAACCCAGAACCACCAAAACATAAAATTAGATTTTTACTTTGTATTTCACCTGAATCACATCCTTGAAATTATATATTTTTTGAGATCCTGACAGAAATGTTCCTCACTAGTTTGTAAACTCAAGACAGCAGCTGTTACAGTTGGAGAAGACAGAGAGTGATGAGTAAGTCATTGATTGTATAATGCAAAACTAATGAGGTTAATTAAGTCTATGTCCGTGCCCGTTACGACACCAATTTTAAGAACAAAAGTGATCTGCATCTCTTCAGAGACTAAACTGAGATGATAAGATCCCCCTCATTTCATCACCGTGGTTACAGAGTATCATGATCATTGTACATGAACTGTTCTAAATAACAAACTACCTGATTTTATACAAAGTTTAAAAGTTTAATACACCACTTATAATCACTATTAACCTAATGTAAGCATAAAGTTGGAGCGTTCAGAGAAAACCCATGCAGGCACAAAGAAAGCACACAAACTCCATCAAAAAAGGAAAGTCTTGATAAAGACTGAATCTTCTAACTGTGAGGCAACGAGGGGTAATCAACTTACTGCACAATTTCCAATGCTTTGTTAAATATATTACTCAAGATTTTCCTTCATCAGTTTTAACACAACAGGTCCCTAAAAATCCAAATAGTTGATTATGAATCTCTGGATTTTTTTTCACCAAATATAGGATTTATTTAACAGGCATTCTCCTGTTGTTTACAGGTTGTTTACCTGTAATCAGGTGATGAGTTTAGTTCAACAAACTAGTATAGATACATTTGTATGGGTGAGCACAGACAGGACTTTGATCCTACCTTTCCATCTGGTGTCTTGTTTTCAACCCAGATCTCCTCTGTAGGGTTGAGGCCAGGGTTTCCAGATGCGGGAACAGGGGGCATCCCTGGAGGAAATAACATCCCTGGGGGAGGTGGTAGATTACCAATGGGAGGAGGAAGGAACGGAGGTCTCTGGCGGACAAAAACAAAACAAAACATGGGCTCAGCATTTAGCTTTCTGAGTGTATGAAGCTGAATACTGTGAGAATAATACTTTTGTCCTCCAACGAAATAATATTGTGTAGTGTCCTCAGGTGACTGCTTGACCAACATCCAACATTTCCTGGACGTGCACTCTAACCAAGAAATCGCTTAACAAGAGAAGATAAACTTTGGAGGCACATCACTTACAGTAATAATATCACTATGAGTACTAATGGGTAACCACAATAATAATCAAGTAACAGCCATGCAGCATCCTTGTCCACAATATCCTTTTCATATAGTAAACTAACATATTTAAAAACTTAAAACTTGCAATGTATAAAATAAGTACAATAGTGTCCAAAATTTACTTTTGACTCCAAAACTAAGTTGATTGGTAGATGAAAAATGAGTTATTAGTGAAGCAAAGAAAATGAGATACGTATTAAGCTGTATACAATTTTAAAAGAAGCCAGAGTAAAACCAGAAGCAAAACAATCTTCATAAAATTCAAGACTAAAAAAGATATTTTAGATATGGAAGTATGATATATGAACATTTATATGCACTGAGTGTTTATGGATCACCGCTGTAACACATCCATGATTCTGCAGGCTTGGCTTTATTTGATGACACAGATCTACAAGTCTGACATGAACTGGAATTAAATGTATGATGGTTAAATTCACCACCTCACCATCTGGGTCGCCAGTTTCTCCCGTCTCCAAAATGTTTGTATGCAAGGTTAAGAATTTGCATAAACTTGAGCACATTCTACAAATGTCCATTTTTTTAAATAGATCCCAGTCTTTACATGGAAAATGACGTGCGCAACTTTTTGTGTGTGTGTGTGTGCAGCATAAATAAATGAAGCTAAAGGGAATCAAAATGTTCTGCTTTAAAATGAAACAAATACTAACACTGCCTGGGAAAGCTGGCAGCTGATGATGGATTTTTGGTTACAAGTACATGAACTACAAGACTAACTATAGGAATTATAGGCATAATTCTAAAAATAATTTGGTATAGTAAATAGATTGATTGAACAAATGAGTCTGCGTGTGACAGTGAGAAAAGGCTGCCTCATGTTGTAATAGCGCTTGTGTTTCCCAGATTATTAAAGCGCATACCCTAAACTCCCCAAGAAAAAAACAAAACATCCATCTTGTAAACCAATATAAAATAAACACCTGTAAGTGAGGGGGTCCAATGGGTGGTGGCATGCCTCCTGGTGGTGGGATGGGCGGCATGTTGGGGTCAAAGGGTGGACGTGCAAATGGAGGTCGCGGCGGGGGTCCCCTCAACATCCCAAAAGGAGGCGGTGGAGGCCTAAGTAGTGGTGGAGGGCCACGTAACACTGGGGTCTGGGCAGGCGCAGGTGCAGGAGCAGGGGCAGGGCTGCGGAACCGCACTGCCTGCTGCGCCATCCTGCCACAACAAAATAAAACTGAGTTACAGTCAAGTGAGACAAATCAACTCAAACGTATATATATTATACATATATAACGCATATTTAAAGATCATAACATTGCAACAAAGTGTCTGCTTTTCTGTTCAGTGTGAATAAACAATTTTGCAGAATTAAGCTTCCTTCCGTTAAGCTCCCTAACATCAGCATATTTTACACCACCGTCTGATAAAGTGTTGTTCAGAAAATGTTGTAATAGGTTTCCAAGCATTGTTACTTTGCAACTGCAACCCTCTTGTTTGAAAGTAACTAATTACAGATGATGCTCTTTTTCCACAAAATTAACCATATCACAATATATACCTATGTTAACAATATCAAAGTATGTTGATGATTCCACTTTCAACATTCATTCTTAAGAAGTGTGCAAAACACTCGGAGAAATGTAGACAAACTCCATCTAAACTGCTAGAGCACTTCATGATAAAATCGAAAAAAACAAAACAAAACTCCAGTGATAACATAATATTTAAACTGCAGAACTTGCAGCACAAATATTGAGTTATTTCTACTTTATATCACGTGTTTTCATGTGTAATTCTCAAGAGGTTATATTTTATTCGCAGTACACGTACACATGATCCAAAACAAGAGTGAACCCCTCATTTAGCTAACAAGGCTAACAGAAATCGTCCAGTGTCTGGATCGTTATATGCTGCCATATGAGCTAGTTGGTCATTACTGGTCAATCATTCCTGCAGTCTGAATACAAACCTGGACCTGGAGGGTGAGGCAGCTCAGTAAATGAAACCTGTGTTTACCGCGTGTTACAGCAACAGCCTCCAATGAAACAGGCTAGTGAGCTAGCAGCTAGTCAACTGCCGCGGGAGGATTCACGGGTAAAACCCGCTGTTTTCAACAAATCTCAAACGGGAGACACCCCTACCAGCTGCACACGAAATCTCAGCTTGCGTTCTTCACGCCACTCTATTGATATTCGTTTCAGCGCTCTGTATGCCGGTATCTGACCTGCTGTCGTTGAAGCCGATAGTCTCGCTCTCTGCCTGGTCCGCCATTACAGGAAAATATTACTGCGCTCTTCCTGGAAACGCCCCCAAGTGTTTTTTACTTTTTCTATTCGCCACTGGTTGACGTCAATCACGGCGAAGCAAGAACTATGCGCACTTCGATTGGATAAACATTTTCTCGCGACTGTTTAGCTTATCGGTCATTGGCTTGTTTCGATCCCATTTTTCGTGATGCCTTTGTTCAGTCTGTGCAGCGTTAACGGTAGAAGGGTGGATATCGGGGTGCTTCGCACTCCATTGGCGTTTAGTGAGATGGAGGGTAATTTGTCTGACAACTATTTTTAAACCAATGATAGAAAAACACTTGCATTTATAATATATTGCATTTAAGCGTGTGGAAATATTACTAGATGGAACAAAGCACACACTACATTTACATAATGAATGGAAGCTCGGGGTTGTGTGCATTGGATTATATTGGTAAAAAATATGGAGAATAGTGGGGATAGGATTACAATCCGTAGGGCACCAAACTGGGAGATAGGTACATGCTGGGACCCAGGAACTTCAATTCAATTTAAAAAAAAAAAAACTCACTGCAGTAGTCTCGCGATATGAGCCTATTTCAAAGATTCGTTGTAGATGAATGGTGTGTTGAGAAAGGATCTCCTGAAGAGGTCTACGTTGCAGCAGATCTGAAGAAGCCTCTGACGGAAGACACTGACGTAGAATCACTGTGTTGTGTAGACAATGCTCAGGGTTGTCCATGATGTTTTAAATTTTATGAAGTATTCTCTTTTTCACAATCATGTCCAGGGGTTCCAAAACAAGGTCAGCTTTCTATCAGTTTGTGATGCTGCTCCCCCAACAGATGGCTGTAGATAGGATTGCACTCTTCACGACAGATTTAAAGAAGAATGCAACATCTTGCTGCAAATGCCGAAGGACCTAAGCTTCCTTAAGAATTAAAGTCTGCTCTGGTCTCTGACGATAGACTGAGAGATTCTTCTTGTTTGAAGCCAAAGTAATGGCTTCACAGACTGCAAATACATTAATGGTTGGTTATTTATTTATTTTTATTTTCATTCACCTGGAAAAGAAACACTCATATGTGACAATGCTGTTCAGCATTCAACACCATAATACCACATCAACACATCTGCAAACTTGAAAAATTGGGCCTCAGCATCTCACTGTGCAACTGGCTGCTGGACTTTCTCAGCCAGAGGCCACAAGCGGTGTGTGTTGGCATCAACACCTCCAACAGCATCACTCTGAGTACAGGGGCCCCACAAGGCTGCGTGCTCAGTCCTCTGCTCTTCACCCTGCTGACACACGACTGCACACCAACCTACAGCTCCCACATAAATGAATGACCTCTGCACTAGGCAAATTGCACACATCTCTTCGCTGCTATTATTAATATTACTGCTGCTAAATTATTACAATTATTATTATTACTGACTCTCTGCACTACCAATACTGTACATACAACCTACCTCACAGTACACTAACCTTTTTTTTTTATCTTATATTTTTGATCACCAGTCAAAGTAAAAGCCTTAAGCTACTTGCACCTTATTTCTCATTATTTTTAGAGACTAGTGTTCTTGTTGTACCTGTGCACTTTACTGTTTGTCCTGTCCTGTCTGGTATTGATTCTTGTCTGCATGGGATAGTGGGAAACACAATTTCGATTCCTTTGCATGTCCAGTACATCTGACGAAATTGACATTAAAACTGATCTTATCTTATCTTAATATATGCTCTACTATCTAAAGCATAACCTGAGGTTTGAGCAGTCTACTTATTGTGGTTTTTGATTGGGACCTAGTCTAAGGTGGTCTGTCAAAAGAGGAGGAAATCTATTTTGCATTTTCACAAATAAAGAAAATTCACAAATCAGTAACTTTATTTGATTTACCATCTAAAACAAAATTTAATCCACGTTTGAGCAGTCTTGGTCTTATAGTTTTCGATTGGTACCTGGTCAAAGGTGGTCTGACTGTCAAAAAAGGAGTATAATTGGTTTGTTTAGCATTTTTACACATCAAAAAAAAAGTTTCACGAATCATAAAGTGTGTTTAATTCATTCTGTACTCTCTAAGACATAATGTAATCCAAGTTTCAGCAGTCTGTGCATTGTGGTTTTTGACTTGGACCTGGTCTCAGGTGGTTTGTCAAAAAAGGTGGAAAAATGATCTATTTTAGACTTTCACTAATCAGAAACTGAATTTAATACATTCTTTACTCTCTAAAACATAACTGAATCGAGGTTTAAGCAGTCTCGGTATTGTGTTTTTTTATTTTGACCTGGTCTAAAGTGAAATGTGAAAAACAGACTGAAAAGGGCATATTTTGCATGTTCACAAATCACAGTCTTTGTTTATCCATTATCTTTACCCGCTATTTCCTGTTCAGGGTCACGGGGGTCTGCTGGAGCCTATCCCAGCTCTCTCCGGGCGAAAGGCAGGGATCCACCCTGCACAGGTCGCCAATCCATCGCAGGGCCAAGTCTTTAATATATTTTTATTGAACTATCTACAACTTAGTTTACTCCAGGTTTGAGCAATCTACATTTTGTGGTTTTTGAACTGGACCTGTTATAAAGCTCTACTGCTCTAAAAAGGCGTTTTATCTTTCTCGCAAATCGGAAGCAAACGTCCTCGTGTTTATGATGACCTTCTTTTAACAGTTGACTTATGAAACTCTTACTGTCTTTCTGCTTTTGCCCACAATGGTGGATCATTAAGTTGTGTCAAGACTTGGAACAGTCCAGTGGTTTCAAAGATGTAGCTCTAAATTGGTTCAAATCACACCAGGACATTACACATCAGGAAATGTTCATCTTCTGTATCTTGTCACCTGTGGGAAGCATCAAGTGCACATTTTTAATTTTTTTTTCCACTCTTAATGTTGGGTTTTACTTAAAATGTCTTAGTTTATTTGCTAATATTAATAATGGGAGAAAAATACAGCAACTTTTCAACTTAAAAAGTGATGAAAACAAGACTGAAGTCATTTGGTGTTTGAGCTGCTTTGCTTCGGTATTCTGTTAGTAATCTTGGCCCTTTGAGTTTGTTATCAGAAATTTTCAGTGTAATTTAAAAGCTCCCTTATGTTCAATAAGCAGGTCCATGGACTTGTTAAAATTTATCTATCTTTTTAAACTACAGTTCTTTACCAAGGTGAAACCCTTAACTACTCTTCAAAGACCTAAAAAAAAAGGGAGTAATTCATAGTTTTATCACTTCTCAACTCCTGCATTGTATGATTTTTATCAAAAGACCTCAATTAAACTAAAAAAAAAAAGTGTTCTGAAGTTAAACTCAGTTTAGTTCCATCCCATTAAAAAAATAAAATAAAATTCCAGATGGGAAATTACATAAATTAAAAGAAAAAAAAAATGAAGACATCAAATGTTTGTTATAATTTAATGTTGAATGAAGTACAGAAAATATAGAGTACAATCAAATCAAAATATCTGTACTGAAAGGGAAAAAAAAAACATGATTCAAGTAAACTAAATTACATTAGCTGTAACTCTCCCACATGAACCCTCCAAAAAAAAAAAAAAAAAAAACCAACAAACGCTCAACCCAAAAACTATGGGTTTGTTCTTCTGGGGGTAAAAAAAAAAAGGTTTGGTCTTT
>JBAMYA010000006.1:3324056-3338437 GCA_037176975.1 Arrhamphus sclerolepis
CTGGCTTATTTTTTTTTATTTTTTTTTTCTTCTTCTTGCTTAACCTCCTCCTTTGTAGATCTTTGCGAGGCAAACCAGCAGGAGGTAGCGGTGCACAATTTGTGTTTGAATCCCCCCCCCCCCCCCCCAATCCTTTTACGTCCTCCATTTCCTCTGTCATTAGTTATCCTCTGGTAAGAGGCACCTCCTCCTATTAGCCAGTCCTCCCTCCATCTTTCTGTGTCTGTCTCTTGTTGTCAGCTTCTCCCTCTTTCTCTGGGGATATCTTTCCTAAGTGCTTTCTACAGTAAATCAAACCACAAGGCTTTCATTCACCCAAACTTGATGGAGAATGGTTACATTTGGCCTGCCTTAGACAGAAATGTTTTATCAGGGGAGGAGAGGCAGAGTGAAATAATCAGACAGAGGGAGGGAGACATGTCCTGATCTGAAGTTGGCTGATTCCAAGAAGGACGAGATTGAATTTTGATTATTCTCTGTTGTTTAGGGGTTTGCGTGTCTTCTGTTAGCCAGCTCCTGGTCTGTGATATCATAGATGTGTATCTGAACTGCTAATAACTGGGTTGCAGTCAGATGAATCACAAGGATTTACAATGTCTTCATGTGAAATCATTTTTGAATCTGCCATTTTTATTTGGTTGCAAGTTCTGTTTGTCCAGCACTGTGCTGAGTGTAAATAAGCCAGCTTTCTTAATTAAGTTAGGGTTCTGAGATTAAAGTCAGAATTCTGACTTTTTTTTTTTCTCAGAATTCTAATTTTTGTTTCGTCAGTGGCCCTAATACTCTTCTGTAACAAAGTGATCAGATTTTCACTGTAAACATCCTCAATTCCTTGTTTTCAGATCATTCCCTGTGTTTTGTTTTGTTTTGTTTTCTCACTCAGGTCCTACAAGAGTACCACCGGAGTGAATAACAGAAGGACTGAGCTCTTCCTGAAGGAACATGAACATCTCAGAAAGTGAGTGACTTTAAAAAAAGAAAAAAGAAACCTAGTCTTTTAGAAATACCCAGCAAACACTTGATGTTGGTTTCTTCAAAAGAATGAGAAATTGTTGTCTGTTCTGATCATAGTGCACCAACGTTTCCATTTTATGTTAGGCTGACTGGTGATTCTAATTTTACCATAGTTGAGAATGTGAGGGTGGGAGTTAATGTGAGCGTGCCTAGTTGTTTGTCTCTTTTGTCTGTGTGTGGCGCTGTGATGGACTGGTCACATGTCTGGGGTATACCCCGTCTTTTTGATTAGTGACAGCTTGGATAAGCTCCAGGAGGCCCCGGTGACCCTGGATGGGATTGAAGCGGGTGTTGAAAATGACTTGAAATGATCATTTACACACAGTCCTGGTGTAGTTGCAGCCTGGTGTTACTTTTAACCTGAGTGGGTAGTGTGTTGAAACGCTTAAGAAAATATATTTAAATGGCAAGTCAGCAAAAAAAACAAAACAAAAAAACATTAAAATGAAAGGTTTCAAAAACAATTTATTACAACAGTTAAGCTCAGTAAAAAGACAACGCAAATGAGGTAAAAGGTACAAAAGCAAAGCAGCTTCTTTTAGCATTTTACCATCTTTTAGGGGTCAATTTTTGGTAATAATATTAATAATATATTTTAAATTCCTGACATGTAGCTCAGTCAGTCAAATGCAGCAGTGTTAGTCTTGAAATTTTATTTAAATAAAGCTCTATATACAGCTCTCAGGAACTTAGTTCTACTTAAATCTTGCATGCAAGTTAAAAGATATAAAATCTGTCCCCACTGCATGCGCTTACAGCATATGCATCCACAGTATGACATCTTTGATTAAAAATGTTTGTTTCCTCATGCTTTCTAATTTATTTGTTTTGAAAACTTTCTTGTTACTTGCACTTAAACAGAGGAACATTCATGACGTCTGTTTATATATGCGAGCAAATTCAGTGGTCTAAAATTCAAAATAACAGATTAATGAGGAAATTACCAGTAAAAAAAAAAAAGAGAGAGAGAGACATGTTCATCCGTGTCGATGTTTGTACACACGCAGAAGTTTGTGAAGGATACAGAACTGATTAAGTCAGAGTGGCATAAAACAGATAATGGCCACATTTGGAGTATGTCTGAGTTCCAGGTGATCCCAGCAGTGTGCAGCATTATGGCTAAAAGCCATGACATCATGTTCAGATTGAATTCTTGCCAAAATTAGAAATTAGTCTCCACATTACTCCAGTGTTGGCATCATTCCACTGGCTTCCTGTTCTTTTCAGGGTAGATTTTAAGGTCTTACTGATTGTTTTTAAGGTTTTAAATGGATTAGCACCATAGTATTTATGTGATCTTATTCATGTTCTTGCACCTGTCAGAGCGCTGAGGTCCAGATGGTTCTAGATGTTCCCAGATCTGGTCTTAAAAGCAGAGGTGACCGGGCTTTTTCAGTTGCCAGTGCTGTTCGTTGGAACAGATTACCATTACAAATAAGTACTGCTAAAACGCTTGAGATGTTCAAGTCTATATTCTCAAGACTCATCTTTTTCTTATTGGCCTTCAGTTCGAGCTAAATGATGACATCTTTTGAATTTATTGTATTTTCTTGGTTATTATTATGCCCTTACTTTTATTGTTGTCTGATTTTTTGCCTGTAACGCACTTTGGTCAACACTGGTTGTTTTTAAATGTGCTACAAATAAAATTTGACTTGACTCACAGTCTCGACAAGGCTTGTACGTAGGGAACATGTTTCTATAATTCATCCAATATGATTAAGGATTTGGTTGTATATATATTTATTCTGTTAATTTGTTTTTGTTTTTTGTAGGATTCAGTCCAGGGTTTATGATCTATTCCTCAGAAATTGGAATTGGCAAAAAAGAAGAAACCAAAGATTGTAAAACTATACTAAAAATGTTAAAATGCCTCCCTTCAGCCAAATGATCCTGATATTTTAAACAGTTATGGTTTTGCTCAACTTTTGCCACGTGAAAATCCTGATATTGTTCTAAGGTATATACAACAACATTTTTTAGACAATAAAATATTATAAATATTGTTCTAAAATGACCTTAGAAAAATATTTATAAATCAGAATTTACACGTGCGTGACTAAATAGGCTGATCAGTTTATCTATTAATTGATAAGCAGGCAGCAACAAAGCTGCTGCGGTGGATCGCTCTCTCCAAACCTTACGTTTGAGTAATTACTGATTCTGTAAATTAACAGTAAACCAAATTTTTGGAGCTTTACTTCAGACCATAGTGTGTGTCTTCCATTTATTTATTTATATATATATATATATGTATATGTTAGCTTTTTACCAGGTTTATTCGAGAGGAAGCCTTCTTCAGTCTGTCGTTTTTGTTTCATCTTAATGAGAGATTTTGGAATAAATTCTGAAGTGAATTTGTAGAAAAAGCACATTTTACTCCTCAAGCAGTTGATCCAGTGAGACAAATGATAATGGAAAACAAGAAATGTTTGAATCTCAGTTGGTTTAGTTATCCTCTCCTGTGTACACAGAGCGAGACGGGTCAGAGAGAGCTTTTTATATCCAAATGGGCTTCACAATCGAAACATAAAAATAACACTTTTTGGATGAAGGATGAATGTGACTAAATATTTGTGGCGCAGAATATTCAGTTTATTCATTATTTGACGAGTTACAACTTTTCACAGTATGAATTAAACTTTTCTTGATGGTTTGTTGAAGTTAGGACTTGTCCTCTGATGAAGTCGGATTTCCTGAAAGGGAGAAAGATCAAGAGAGCAAATGTAAAAGTTCAGTTTCTAATGATTTACAATAATGCAGTCGTGGAAAGAAAAGAAAAGTGTAATTTGATGTCTGCTTTGCAACATGTTAACTTCTCTTTTTAGCTCAGTAGTTAAAGTGATAATCATTTAAGTGGTGGCCCATTTTCCACTTTTTAAATACAAAATTTAAGAAGTTGAATTAAAAGATGATGAACCTCTTGAATGTGGAATTTGAAATGAACACTTTAGATTCTAAGAGTATTAATATAAAATATATTTCCTTTGCATGTCGTAGCTGTTTTATGGTCCAATGCAACCCTGATTTGGTCCTCGAATTGTGATGTTATTGGTGTTTCCCAAAGAGCCATAGGGTCCAGTAGATTCTGTAGGATCATAACAGAGGTTTCAGGGCTGTTGCTAGGCAACACAGAGTTTCAGCTCCCTCCAAAGATGTTCCATTGGGTTCAGGTTTGGAGACTGGCTAGACCACTCCAGGACCTTGAAAAGCTTCTAATGGAGCGACTCCACAGTTGTCCTGGCTGTGTTTCAGGTCATTGTCATGCTGGAAGACCCAGCCACAACCCATCTTCAATGCTCTTACTGAGGAAAGGGGGTTGTTGCCCAAAACCTCGTGATACATCACTACATCCATCCTCCCTCAATACTGTGCAGTCGTCCTGTCCCCTTTGCAGAAAAGCACCTCCAAAGCATGATGTTTCCACCCCCATGCTTCATGGTTGGTATGGTGTCCTTGGAATTGTGCTCATCCTTCCTCCAATAAGTTCTATCTTGGTCCTATCTGACCACATGACCTTCTCCCATGCCTCCTCTGGATCATCCAGACGGTCATTGGCAAACTTTAGACGAGCCTGGACATGTGCTTGCTTGAGCAGGGGGACCTTGCATACGCTGCAGGATTTTAATCCATGGTGGCATAGTGTGTTACCATGGTAACCTTTGAGACTGTGGTCCCAGCTCTCTTCATCTCATTGACCATATCCTCCTGTGTAGTTCTGGGCTGATCCCTAACCTTTCTCATGATCCTTGATACTCAACGAGGTGAGATTTTGCATGGAGCCCCAGTCCGAGAGAGATTGACTGTCATCTTGAGTTTCTTCCATTTTCTAATAATTGTGCCAACAGTTGTTGTCTTCTCACCAAGCTGCTTTCCCATTATGCTGTAGCCAGTTCTGAGATTCTGTCTCTCACAGCTGAAGTGTACCCATGATGGAAATTGCAGACTCCATTCGTTGTAAGTGGGAAAACTTGCAAAGTTGGTGGTGTTTCAAATACCCATTTTCCTCGCTATATGTACAATTAAGAAGTACTAGTCTTGGATTGATTTTTTTTTTCTTTTAAATGTCTATTTATACGGTATGTGGCAGTGATACAAAAGCTCAACAAAGGATTGAAGATTTTAGTGGCTGGATGAGGTCTTTTCAGACTGCTAATGACTGTTCTAAAATATGTGAACAGACAGTGGTACAAAATGCTTGCATAAAGATAAATATTTTCTCCTCAGTCTTATATATGTATGAGTCAGAAAATGTGCACGAAGACACAAAATTCCTTGGTATTCAAGTGTACCCTGATGCACTGCAGGTTTTGCTACAGCGTGGAAAACCGTTTCACATACAGGAAAAGCAAGAAGAGCAAATCAAAGTTTGGCTGTATAAAAGCTGAAGCCTGTGGACTATGCCAGCTAATGTAGGGTCGACAGAAAAGGCGGAGGACAGCTGTACATAGATGGTGGAAGAGGTGGACGAATAGATGGAGGAAATATTAAGCTCAGTATTGATTTTTAGTCTCCAGTGGAGTCTGAGAGGATGCACACTGCTGCCCATATATGCTCTGCTAAGCTTTGGAGCGAACACTTCATGTTTCAGTCCGTCACTTATCTCAGCAGCTAATGGCAGGCTTTGCATTCCATCTGTATGCCTCAAATATGTAACATGCGCCCAAAGCAAACTTGAGGGATCAGGTCACCAACCTAAAATTGATATATATTATTTTAAGCATGTTGACAAATCCATCAAAATCGTCCATTGAGCAGCATTTTCTACTCTGTAGCAGAGAAGGAGGTGAATCATTTCTATAATAGATCCTACAGGCTGTGTGGGATCATAACACAGGCTTCCCATGGGTCCTTTTTTTTCTTTTATGATTCATAAGAAACAAACTGTTTTGGAAGTAACCTGAAGATGTTAATTTTGCAGGTTATTGACTTTACTGATAAAGGTTGTCTTGATCTTGCTTTTATTGTTTTTTCTATTGTTCTTTCCCTTTTGTTTTTGCAGCTCAGATAGCCTTATCGACACCGCAATAAGGTAAGCTTTATTACCCCGCGCACTCTCATCCCCACTCTCTCTCCCTTTATTCTTACTCTCCGAACACGCTCACATTGCGGTGAAACAGAGCTCATTCTAGTCGATTAAAACAGACCTTCGTACTTTGTAGCTTGTCAGTAGAAACATTAAAAGCAGTGTAATGTGACTCTCTGGAGATGGCTATATTGCTGTTCTTGCTGCTGATCCCTCGTCGTTTCTTTCCCTCCAGTATTGCCATGGCTACCAAAGAGAACATCACATTTCAGCGTGGGATGTTGAAGTCCATTCAAACCAGGGTCACAACTTTAGCCAGTATCCTTTTAGCGCTGAAACTGATTCTCCCCCTTCTCCACATGACTTTGTGTTCCATTAATAATTTCTGTGCCGTATCCAATGAAGACAGCTTTCTCACTGCTTTGAGTATGGACAAGAGATTATAACGACCTTATCATTAGCTTTCATTTATCTGTTTATTCATTTGAGCTTGGTTGTGTTAAGAGCCTGGCTGATTCTTTTTTTTTTTTGTCTCTTACTTACTTCTGACTTGGATGTTAATTATTTTCCTTCACCATGCTTCCCCACCCTACAGATCGCTTCCCTGCCATCAACAGTCTCATCCAGAAAATCAATTTGCGCAAGAGGCGGGACTCTTTAATTCTAGGTGGGGTGATTGGCATCTGCACCATACTACTGTTGCTCTACACGTTCCACTGATCGACAGACAAATGTTCTCTGTAACTCCCAAGATGTTTTTATGCTTTTCTGGTCTCTTCCTTCAATTGTAATCATCCCCCAACCCCCGGAAAGAAAAAAAAAACAGTTAAAAATAAAAGGTTTTAATTTATATTATTGGTATATTGTAGTTGTTGGGTTTTTTTTTAAACTGTCTTAAAAAAAAACCCAACTATGATCATATAAAGAAGTATTTTACTGGGATTATGGCCGTTGGTGTGTGTTTTTTTTTTGTTTTTTTGGTGTTGTCTAATTAAAGGGTTTGAGCTCATGTTCAAGTTGGTCATGCTCATTCAAGTTTATTTCAGACATGCAGAACTATGGCACAATAAACCAGTCATACAGTATAAATGTATAAACATGAACATCAGAGTGGCAAGATCAGTGCATACAAGGGAGACAGCCCCATTCATCGATTACAATACATTGTAAACATAACAAGGTTTAGAGATCCAAACACTTGAGCGAAATCCAAATCCAAACAGGAATCAGTACAGTTTATCTTGTTAGCGCACAAAGCAAGAAACCACACAATGACTACAGAAAGGCATTGTTGTAATCAATATGTTTCAAACATCATGTAAACAGCATATTAAAAGAGCTTACACATTATCTCATAGCCATGGAAGTCCAGTTTCAAACAGAAATGTCTTTGTTGCCGATATAATGGGAAAAGGGGCAGGCATTAGGCACATTGCAGGATAAAGGTGCTGTGATGCCTTCGGTTTTTGTGCCTGACACCACACGCACATCCGAATCTCTTTTTTTATTTTTTTATATTTTTTAATTTTAATTATGAAATTTAGTACTTTCAGAAAGTTCTCTTTTTCATGATTGTTTTGGAGAATCACTTGGTGAATTCTGCAAGTGTGCACCATTAATTTGGTCTATGAGTAGTTTGCTCTTTTTCCACAAACTGTCCTGAATTTTCCTTGTTTCCTGAGTTTGTGGGGGTCACTGGGCGTGGGGGTTGCTAGAAAAGGATAAATGGCTTGATACCTTTATCCCTACTTTTTTTTCTTCTTTAATTTTTAGTACACAGCAGGAAAAGTTGTACACTGGAGACTCTTCGTCCTGTTTTCAACTCATATTTTGTGCTTTTTTTTTTTTTTTCATCTTCAAAATGACACCATCCTCTTTCTTCTGTGCAAATTCGAGATCCAATGAAGTTAAAGGAGACCCTCTCCATCCCACAGCTCAGTTTTGGATCTCTAAGAGACAAATAGCAGAGAAATTAAGATACACGGCGTTGTACTGGAGCTTGTGTGTGCGTTTGTGGGCCTGTTTTCCATACCTATTGTGAACACTATGAAGATGATTACAGCCACACCCAGCAACATTGCCAGAACGCTAAGCAGCAAAGATAGACGCCCATATTTCCTTGCTCCTTCAACATCTCCAGTGTGGAGAATAGTCCTCGACTAACGAGAAAGGAGATCAGCCATTGATTATTAAAATGCAACACAGGAGCAAACCACCTGTAATACTCAAAAAAGAAAAGAAAAAGAAAAAAGGTTACATTTACAACAGAACCATTATCTATATAAAGAAGGTTAAAACGTGAAAGCAGCACTCACCACATTTGCATACCACAAGGCGCATATGTTGAGCGGCACGGCCGGGCAGAAACAGGACAGCACGGCGAGCCACAGGTAACTCGGAGGTGCGGAACCAGGTGGCACCGGGGAGGGAAGCTGGCCCAAGCTGATCCGAGAGGCGGATTTGGGTGGGGTCGACAGCTGTCCTACAGAACCTGACTTTAACCTATGTGATCTATGTCCGTTCTGGTCCGCGTCCAGGGAGCGGACGCTCCCTCTGATGTTCAGGGAGAATGAGTCGGATGGCTTGAGGTTGCTCTGCCCAGTAGGCTCGGTGGTTGCGGCGCTCAGAAGCTTCTCCGTGTCCTGAAAGTCGGTGGGGTTGGAAACTTCCCTCTCCCCAAGTCCGCTTTTCCCAAATGCAACATCAGTGTTGATAGCCATCTTTGAAATAAAGTCGTACTCTTTGTCTGGCCGCGCCGCTGTCCTGAAGATGGAGATGCTGAAGAGTCTTCCTTTAGATGTTCTCCATTGGGGGTCATCAGTTTAAATATTCTAAATTCATAAACCGCAGTTTAGTCGAGGCAGGCTATTTAATTAAGCGTCTAAAGTCCATCAAAAGTTGATGAGCGAGGTGTTATTGATGCCAGAGTCTTGCTTGCCTTTAGCTGGTGGTGAGCGTCCGGATGCATGTCTTGCTTTTAACCCCCCCACCCCCACCCCCCTGTATTATGTAGAGAGGTATTACCGCATCCTTACATCTCCACAGCACATCCCCTATGCCAGAGGCTTACTTAAGCACCAAGCTAGGCGTGGGACAGGCAGAAAACAACAATTAAACCTCTTTTTCAGTGAACGTGCGGCGCGTAAAAGCTTTCCATTTACGCACGGGGGCAGTAGCTAAATCAGCATAAAGGACACGGCAAAGAGCGTGTGATGGAGAGCGGGAGGAAAGCAAAAGTAAAATCAGAAGCCTTTTCAGCATATTCCTGACCCGCTGAGTCAGGAACTCCAGTACCAGAAGTATTTAACAGGAGACTAGCTGTCCTGAAACACAAAGTTAGAACAGTTGAAATCCATCGAATGAGATTTTTTACAGACCAGTGTGATTTTTCTTAGGAAAGGAGAGTGGGACGTGATATCTGAATGTGTGGTTGCAGCATAAAAGAGGAGGGCTGGTGAGGGTTGCCTCTCTGAGAACAATCCAAAACACACCTCGGGCTACTGTGATCCAGCAGCGCGAACCACCAAGCTGCCCCTTCAAGGCTGGCAATAATATATTTTTCCATAAGTTAGTAAGTGAAGTGAAGGAGTGCTGCATCAGAGCCACATGCATTAATGATGCAAAGACAAAAAACATATGTATGCACCTCGCCTTAACACAAACCGGTATTGATAAAGTAAAAATATCTGGTGTGAATGAGTGCACCTGAGACATACCAGACATACACATATTCTTAGAGTTCTTTTAGTCTGATGTAAAATGGAAATGAAAAAGTAGCAAATGAGTTTTATATTATACAAAACAGATAATTTCCCTGGAATAAAATTATAGTAATTTTTCAAATTATAGCTTGTTTTCATTCATTTTTATATATATATTCGTATTTGTGGGTGCTCAAATAGGGTCAACATGCATAATGTGATTTGAAGAAAAGAACAAGCATTTAAGGATTGCTCTGATTTTGTAGTACCTATGTGTCATTTTTGGCTTTCAGAGGCAAATTAAAAAAACATAAACCACGTTCCTTCAGCACGCCTGTGTCTTTGTCATGTTGAAGCTGCGTAACCCAGAATATGAGCTTTCTGTTCATCATAGATAAAAGATAAGTTGTTGGTCCTCGTCTCATACTCCTGCTGATGCTTTCAGCTGATGCTCCTTTTGGCATTCCATTTGTAAGCATACAATTTCTTTTAACCTTTCAAGGCTTATTTGCTCTGAATTCACAAAGCTTCTTGTATCGCTTCTTTTTTTCCTTCCATTCAGCCCATTTCCGGTTTATGATTTCAGAACTGAGACACCTAAACAAAACCGACTTCCTGACAAATGTCTCAGCTTTATATTCAATCCAAATTCTACTTTGCTGTTGTTTTTAACCAATTGTCTATTTAATATGCAAATTTCTGAGTAGGAAAATGCCAGCAGCAGCGACTGCGGGTAACGATAGACTTTACAATGAGGCTTGCATGCAGTTCCACACTCATTTAAATTTGATTTAAGAGAAGCACACATATGGGTGGCTATATAAGTCTGGTGAAAATAATACATTTTCCCACACTGAGTCAAAGATCCAGCCTCCCTCGCATCCACAATCACCTTAGCTAACCCCAGTTAAGATGTTTTGAGATGAGTTGGAACACATAGGGAAAGAAAAGTGGCCAGTTTTAATCTGAAGACTCCTCCAAGACTGGACCTTTTTTTTTAGGCAGTCAGCTCATGAAGCTGGTTGAGAAAATGCCGACTGCAAAGCTGCAAAACGGCTCCTTTTAACCCTTGCAAGGCATTCAGGGTAGAGGTCATGATGAGGCAGAGGCAGTTAGGGTGAGTGCTTAGCAACGTCTGAGGGTTAAGAACATAAAATATGAAACACTTTGTGATTTTTGTAACGCTTTCTCTTTGCCACATGGCTCCAAAATGGTTATTTTGTTGTTTCAATGTAAGAAATAGTCAACATAAAGCGTAATTAAGTGCTGGTGTGTCCAAACATTATGAACTTCTGCCTGATAGAGTTGGTCCTCCTCACACAGCCAAAACAATGTCTTGGCCAGGACATTTATACATGAAAGACAAAAGAAACTCCACTAATGCTGCGTAGAAATCCACTTTGATCTCAGACCACAAACATTGTTGGTACGGGTCCCAATAATGGAGCGCTCACGTAAATATTCCCCTTCACATTTTCTCTATAAAACTGCTGACAGACAAGATTCCTTTAAGATGGAATGCATAATCTCATTTTTTTTTTTTTTAACTATTACCTTGACTTTTGGTAAATAATAGTTTTCATTAAAATGTCAACACTATAATTTCCCTTGTAGAGTTCTACAGTATTACTCAGCTACAATTCAGCTCAGTGTTGACGTGCTGATAGTCATTTCTGCAGATTCAACACCTGCAGATGTCCTTTTTTCTTAAATCTGGGCTGAATGGAACGAATCCTGGCGTAACAGGTTTGCCGTCGTGGCTCTTCTGCCTCAAGGCTGAAGATGCTGCGAGCCTGATACGTTTTCCTGCTCACCTAGAGTATGAAATTCAATCCTCGAAATGGGCGTAACACTATTGTGTAGTACTATAAAGCAGACCTGACATTTCATAAGAGCATCATGTGTTTGAGTAAAGTGCCAGACATACGCAGTGAACTAATAGGAACATTTAACTATGAAATGTGTGGAAGTGTTTCTGAAAGTGTTTTAATGTTGCCATCATGTGGTTCCTCCCTGGATTACACTGAGTCTGTATAGTGTTATATAGTGGTACTGCAGTTTATATCAGTGTCTGCCCTCGAGTCCCTTGCACCAGATCTGCATGTATTTGCAGTAAAAAGAAAAGGAAAAAAAGAAACCTAAGCCATTTTCTCAAAGTTTTCAAGCATGGTACATTATCTGAAGGAAGCAACTACTAGTATGGCTAAATTGGATGCAGCATTAGCTGTCCTTCATTTATGTAGTAACAAATGTGTCAGCATTTTAAAAGCCTGTTCAATAACATTGTCATCACTGACTCAGTGCTACTAGGATGTTCATCTACTCTGTAATTTACAGTTTGACTGTAGAGGTAAAATGTCAGTGTCTGAAGGAGATTTTGAAATCTCATTCTACCCTCACGATCAAGGGAATTGCAGTATTTCAGAAGCTTCCCATCGGTACGTTCACTATCGAGACAGAGGCTGTTGTGGAGCTGTTACTGACTTCCTGGATATTTTTTCAAAAGAAGTTGACAAAAATCTTGACTATGAACTTTAAACATAGGCCAGTTATTCATCTACTAACAGGTTGTTGCAACGAGAGGAGGACCTTTGAATTAAAAAAAAGAGTCTGGGAAAACCATAGTGCATTATATTCCAAGTAAAATCTTACAAAGGGAAACAATTCATTAATTAGGTCTATTATAATTCTAATAAAGCTAGAAGTCACGACATGGCTATTCATCCACACGTCACGCCTCGGTCTGTGTTAGGTTTTGCTGTCCTGTAGTGAGTCCAGGCTCTCCGAAGCCCTCAGGCCCACTTCAACCTCAGTTTTGCAGTTACATCATCTGGCGGTGACTTTGAGAAAGCACACAGGGACTCTCATTACTGTAGATTTAATAGTGTTTGACTTTTGCCAAAACCATCCCTCAGTAACAAAACTCCTATTGGTCAGTTTATAAAAAAAAAAGTTATTTCCCACAGCCATGATATACAAAGAACATGTGCTGAAATCACTGCATCTGATTTAAAAAGATTTTTTTAAAGCAACAGCAGCATGAATATGTATGAATATTGTCCATCTATGAACATACTCAGTAATCCCTTTCAGTACCTCCACAAGTTTGAGTCTTGTGACTTCACAAGTGAACATGCTGTGAAGGAATTCCATGAAGCAGCTGGTGATGCCTTCAGGGCCTGAAGAACAGACATTAGGCAAGTTCTTTTTCCATGCCTCCCTCATGTTTATATGCAACAACTGTGTCGAATGCTCTGACTAAATATGAGCTTATGTGAGATGAGACCTTGGAGGAACATCGGCTATATGAAACCAATTAACGGACTTGACGTCTTAAGAACAGCTGAACTCTGTGGCTCTCCTTCTTACGGAATCAGCGGATCCTTAAAAGTCAACTGCTTTTGAGAGCGACACTTTTGAGGACCATCATCTGCATTTCTGAGTGTGTTATTTTTGAACAAGAGATCCTTCAGTGCTGGTATGCATTTTATTGCCTGCAGTGTGTGTGGTTGACAAGAAGAAAAGTTCTGAGAGAACATTTTGTTCTTTATTGTAGAGGGAGGGAGAAAAAAAAAAGACATCATTTAAGCAGTTTTGTGAGAAACAGACATGTTTGAACACAGAACAAATATTCTACAGTGCAATAAAATAGGATTAGCACACAAGTAAAAATAAAAAATAATAATAAAATAAACAACAGAGGCTCCAATCTGGCAGGATACAAAACTCCAGTCTTACTGAGTTCTTCATCCACCTCCTCACATCCACTTCTAGTTGAGTCATCCAGGGCTGGGCTGACCAGAGCAGTTCTTCAGCTGGCAGCTTTAGCATGTGTATAGGAACATAAAGCTTGCCAGTGAAGAACTGCTGTGTGTCAGCCATTTAGGGCCACGAGTGAGAGAGCGAGCCGGGAGTCAGCCGCCGAGCACGAGATTTCAGAACGGGCAGACTGGAGTGACGCACATGTCCTATTAAAAAGCCAAACTTTGACGAGTTCTTCTTCCTTCTTCTGATTTAGGTGTGCGTATTTCTGCAGAAAGAGAAGAGGGAGATTGTTTAACTTCCTCTATAAAGTCCCAGTTTCAGGAGCGTAGGCACGAGGTGGCCTGCAGCCAGTCACACACGTACGGTAAGTGGGTGCAGGCGAGCCGAAGTGTGCGAAATCAGCTGTGAATAAGTGGATAAAATGAGATGGTATGTAAAAATGCCTGGGGAGATGCACACAAGATCATGCGTAAGATTACCAGCTACTAAACTCTGCCTGTGCATGTTGCATAGGGTCAGTTACAAATAATAATAAAACAAAACAACCCATAAAATCAAATAATAAAATAAATCACAGAACAGCCTAATGGAGAATGATTTCAGTCTGTTGCCGTGGTTACAAAGGATGAGTGAGAGCTGATGAAGAGGAGTAGACAGCCTGCACATACAAACTGAGATCTTGGAAATCTTTCAAAGTCCGAAAAGGGCGACTTGTTAGTGAAGACGTTCAGAAGTAGATGCTCATGAGTCAGCTGATTCAAGACCAGTAGCTACGACAGATAAGTCATTTAAAGAAAAACAATTCACATGTTTGGTTATTGTTGGGACTGAAAAAAAAAAAAAAAAAAAAAAAAAAAACTCAAATCAAACATATG
>JBAMYA010000006.1:3338537-3357126 GCA_037176975.1 Arrhamphus sclerolepis
ATATATATATACATATGTAATGTTTTAATTCATGGCATACTCAAATGAAATTGCATCACTGCTAAACAGCTTTACTGTGTTTATACATTCATCCACATTGACATTATTTTATTGCACTCTTTTTCTCCAGAAATCGGGCTATAGCTGACTATCTTCGTTCAAATGGATATGAGGAGGCTTATACAACCTTCAAGAAAGAAGCAGAGTTAGACATGGTAAGGAGAAATAGAAAGGGATAAAACACAGGAAAAATACTTTTCTTTTTAATTATTAAGAAAAAAGCTAATTCATCTCTGTTTTTGCTTTGGTCATAGAATGAAGAGGTAGATAAAAAGTATGCAGGACTTTTGGAAAAGAAATGGACCTCGGTTATCAGATTACAGAAGAAGGTAAGAAATGTCTACAAATTTTTAATATATAATTTGCCAAGAAAATGTAAAATAAACATTTTTGATGATTTTTTAAATGTATCACTCCTTGACTCTACTACAGGTAATGGAGTTGGAGTCAAAGCTAAATGAAGCAAAGGAAGAGATGACACATGGAGGATCTGTCGGACAGAAGAGAGATCCTAAGGAGTGGATCCCCCGGCCCCCAGAGAGATACGCCTTGAGTGGGCACCGTTCTCCAGTCACCCGTGTCATATTCCACCCTGTGTTTTCTGTAATGGTTACAGCTTCTGAGGATGCTACTATCAAGGTATGTGTCAATTTTTCTAGGTGGGTTTTACATTCTGACTGGCATTTTACATGACAGTTTTGCAGCTTCCTCTCCAGTATGACCCTTTATACTGTGGCAATATCCACAGAAGTACATAGATCTTTCAGTCACAATTTATTTATTACAAGATTTTTACAACTCTTTTACAGTGAGAAGAAAAAGCAAATGAGCCCTTGGAAACTGACCATCTTTCTGATTTACTTTGATATGTAATGTAATCTTATCTTCATCCAAGTTACAACAATGGGCAAAAAGCTGATAACTGAGAACTATGATCTTGTCAGATTAGTTGTGACAATTATCACAAATTATTTCACTAAAAAAAACAGTCAAATCTCTGACCAAGCAGCAGACAGGGGTGGGAAAAAGAAAATCAGCCCAGCTGACAAAAATATTGGCATCATGAATGGGCTATTGGCTGCCCTGATTTCTAAAAACTGGCATCAGCTAACAACAGAGCCATTTCAGTTGGCCTCTAGTCTTAAAGGGATGTGTTCAATACACGTTCATATCCCTGGTGAGAATAGTAAATTAATTTTTAGTCAGTTACCGGCCAAACCTCCTTTGACATTAATGACCTTAAACAGCGCTTTCAGTAACTTTAGATGAGACCTACACCATATTCAAGAGGAAATTTGACCATTCCTCTTTGTAAAACTGCCTTAGCCCCACATATATGCATGATGTCTGATTATGTGCTGATTTCACAGCATCTTTGTGGGGTTGCAGTCTGGGCTCTGACTGTGCCACTCCCAAATGCAGATTTTCTTTTTCTGAATCCATTCTGTGATAGATTTACTTTTGATGTTTATGGTTGTTGTCTTGTAGTATTACACAACTTGTACCAAGCTTCACATTATCCTGTATGATATTTTAGTGAATGAAAATATAATTTTTCTCTTGATGATGGCAAGAGGTCCAGTAGCTCTGGACATTCATTAACAGGGATACAAACTACTGACTTGAAAAAGGTTTTGTTGAAAGAGTTAGTCTCTGAGTCCACCAACTTTTTCATTCACCATTGTTAATTGTAATAAGTAATGATATAACTGTTATCAGTTTAAGCACATTGTATTTGATGGTGAGACCACATTTTGTTAACATTTTGTTTGTTTTAATTTGTTAACAAATTAATACAAAAAACTTGACTCCAAAGGCTTCATATACCACTGTTTAAGTGAATTATATTACATTTAGCTAGATATACTTGGAGGATGACTGGCAGTTCTATGTCATTTGTGTCAGCGTGTACTGGCAGAAAATTCCAAGAAGTGGTTATATTTTTATGACGCATGTAAAAAAATGTGAAGAGCAACCAAGTCCTTACCAACTATTACACATGTCAAAAATGCTATGTTATGTTTATATCTAAAATCAGGGAGCATTGCACTACACTGCTAACATCTGCTGCAGTTTTGACCCTTCAGATCAAAGCTATGCTGTGGATCCAAGGCTGCTCTCTTTCTTCATTTCATTTTTTCTTTTAAATCCTCAACTCTAGTGCTAAAACAACCCCTGCGGTCTCCTCCCTCTGTCCTCCCCCTCCCTCCCTGCTTGTCATCCGTTTTCATTCTCTTCTTTTTCTGCTTTGTCACTGCTCCCTTACGTGGAGATTGGCTAATGCTTCTGTTGGGCCAGTCCCAAAGAACAGACCATTGAATATTATTCACATCTCTCTTTGCACTTTTTTTTTTAAATCTGTAATCCTTAAACTTAAGATAAATAAATGAATACTTTATTTATCTTGCAAAGGAAATTATAGTGTTTCAGCAGCATAACAGTTTAGTGAAACAAACAAGTGGAAAATATAGCTATATAAACAATAGATAATGAAGGTATAAAACAGCTGCTGGGAAAAATAAACATATACATGTACAAATGAAAATGAGAAATATTAATAATCTGGCTATAATTTAACAGAAAAGTATAAACTAAATTTTCAGGTGTGATTATATGTCACATAAGTTGGAATTATTGTAGGTTGTTAACATGCTACTACTGATGTCATAGCTTTGGTCACAGATACAACCTCATATTACAGATGTTCTGGTACTTTCTGATACGTGAGCAATGGATATTGGCTAGTACTGAGTACTGGTAGAATACCATTTGTCTTTTTCTTTTTTCTTTTTTTGTTTTTAAACTAATAATTTTTAATGTATATCAAATAAAGAATATTGCTGAAATAAATAAATCTAGAAATTAATATTAAAGAGCCACAAATATGTAAAATCCAAATGTCCACTTCTTAATGCTTAATAAGGTTTGTGCATGTTATTTTAAAATCAACATTTATGTCAACTCCAGAAACCTGAGTCTCTAAGCAAAGAAGAATTGGTATTCTACTTAAAAAAAATTACATATTATATGGTGAATTGATGTAAATACTCACTGATACTGATATCCTTATTTCACAGCAGTATTGGAGAGTATCTCTGGTACTGTTATTCGTGCTGGAATAATTCTGCTACATATTTGAGTAAAGCTAAGTACAAAAAATGTGTTCAACAAAACTCATATTTTCACATACAGATGACTTTTTGCACTTATGTGAAGTGTGACCAGCATCATACTCTAGATAATTGGGATTACACTTTGGAACATTTAGTTTTCTGTGCAGTTATTACCAGGAGCAGCCATGTGCGAGGATGACGCAGCTGCATCATGTATGCTTCCTCACACATGACTTCAGAGGGAGAAGAATTCTCTTTTCCCAGAAACAGCAGTGATGGCATTAGAACTATCAGTGCTACACTCTTTAATCATTTAGAGTTAGGGTTCACTGATCATTTCTTCTCAAGCTACAACCAGACATGTGCTAATCAATTTCACAGTTAAATGTATTCTGTTTTATAATTGAGAACTGAACCAGCTCACTGACAGTTGCTTGTCTGTAATTTTAGGTGTGGGACTATGAGGCTGGGGACTTTGAGCGAACCCTGAAAGGTCACACAGACTCTGTGCAGGACATCTCCTTTGATCAGACAGGAAAGCTGCTGGCTTCATGTTCAGCTGACATGAGCATCAAACTTTGGGACTTTCAGGGTTTTGAGTGCATCCGAACAATGCATGGTGAGAAACGTATAGAATTAGCATTATTGTGGCAAAGATGGTGTATCTAAAACACCATTACAATGTAACTAATTATTGGTGGTATATACATAGTTTGAATGTCAGTAATGAAAGTGCAGGTTTTGTTCAAAGTAAGAAATTAAGGAAGTATAGAATTATGAAAATCCTTTTCATAACTAAATGATCCAACAAATGAATATTATTGTAATATTAGGAAAACATATCATAGATTGAAATAGTGATCACAATTTCACTTTGAATATACAAAAGATAGTGATCACAATTTCACTTTGAATATACAAATATGCTTGAGTATATGGAACTGATGTATTTCTGCTCCGCACATGTGATTCACACAAAGTAGCCTTTCCCAAAAAAGAAAATAATAATAATTAAGTCCAGCAACATGGTTTTACTGGAAAACAAAAAAGAAAACTGTACCTTGTAATAATTGCAGGAACACAACACCAAAATGACATACTAACATCATGTATATTAGCATCCAAAAGGGCACATTGGAAAGAAAGTAAGTTTCCTTCTGATTGGTGTGTGAATACATGTACAATACCAGACTATTTACTGCAGTTTTGTTTGGTTTTCTTTTGCTTTTGTGATATTGATATTGTGCATGTTGATATTACAATATGAATAAATATTCATTGTATTGTGCAGCCCTAATTCATACCAATATTTCGATCTTAGTCTCTTATTCTTTTAAATATTGTGAAGTTTGTGGTCAGATCTGAGAAGGCAATTTAAATATGAAGATCAAATTGAACCAGTCACGTGACTAAGGACTGTTTCTTTCAGGCCATGATCACAATGTGTCATCTGTGGCCATCATGCCAAATGGTGATCACATAGTGTCTGCTTCCAGAGACAAGACCATCAAGATGTGGGAGGTGGCAACTGGGTAAGTGAGAGGAAAATGTGTATTAGCTGCTTGGTATAGTATAGTCTTAGATTGATATAATTTTACATTTTGTAATATTATTATAATTTTTCTTTTTACCCAGTGATCTTGCTTTCAGCATGCATTAGTAATAGATTAGTTACATCTGTTTATTGTAAGAGCTGATTATAAGGAAATTGGTGTTTTTTCCATGTGCAGGTACTGTGTGAAGACTTTTACAGGCCACAGGGAATGGGTGAGAATGGTTCGTCCCAATCAGGATGGCTCATTGATCGCTAGCTGCTCCAACGATCAAACAGTCCGTGTCTGGGTGGTTGCCTCGAAGGAGTGCAAAGCTGAGTTACGTGAACATGAGCATGTGGTAGAGTGTATTGCCTGGGCCCCTGATACTGCTCACCCTACTATCCTGGAAGCGACAGGCTCAGAGGTAAATATTTCTGCTACAGCCGTTTAGCTCCTGAAGATATTTAAACAGCTGCAGGATTGCAGATAGCCATATCCTCCAAATTAGTTGCTTTCCTCATTAGAAATGCAAGGTTATATTTTTCAGGAAGTATTTTGATAACTTACCACCGTTATGTTTTTAAAATAAATTGCAAATCTCCCAAATTAGCTACTGTTTTTTTTTTTTTTCTTTCATGTTTATCATATTTACATTCAGAATTCAGTAACTCATAGATAAACCTTTTCAGACTTTAGTTTCCCTTGTCAGCTTACTTGATAATTTCCAATTATTATAGGGTTTAATTGATTTGTTGATCACTACAATTTGCTTTTATTTATATTATCCACTGCATCCTTTTTGAGACAAGGTTGTACTCAAATGGTTGAACATTGTTTTTGTCTTTTTAATAGGATATCTTTTTCCATACCAAACTGCATTACTTTCTTTGACATAGCCAAACACTGAACACTGCCATGTCTGCTATTATACCTGTTTTATAGAGTAAGAAGAGTGGAAAACCTGGTCCCTTCCTCCTCTCTGGTTCCAGAGATAAAACAATTAAGATGTGGGACGTTAGCATTGGGATCTGCCTTATGACTCTGGTGAGTAATGGATGGATGGTTCATATTGGCAGTTTTGGTCTTGCTCCTTTTGATAAAATAGTTTTAAGTAATCAGTGTTGCGTGTTTAGGTGGGACATGACAACTGGGTGCGTGGAATATTGTTTCATCCCGGAGGACGATTCATAGTGAGCTGCGCTGATGACAAAACTATTAGGATCTGGGACTACAAGAACAAACGCTGCATGAAGACCTTGTGTGCCCATGAACACTTTGTTACCTCTCTGGGTAAGGCACAGTCAGTTTAGCATCTGCCGTTTTTGAAACATCTGGTATGAATGAGATAAATCTGCACAAATACAGAACCCTCATCTAGGATGAAAAGGCTGTGTATTCCAGATTAAACTCATTTCAGTCCTGTGGCAACATGCAGCGGATACCTGAACACATTTTTCCCTGTTTTGCAGATTTCCACAAGACTGCTCCCTACGTGATCACAGGCAGTGTTGATCAGACAGTCAAAGTCTGGGAGTGCCGCTGAAACTGCCACCATCTCTCATCCTTCCCTGCTCCTCCCACCCTCCAGTTCCTCCTTCCCAAACTTAAAAAAAATAATGATAATAAAACAAACAAAAAAAATCCTTACCGCCCTATCCTGCCCCCTCCACTCTGCTGCACCTTATTTCCTCTTTCCTTGCGAACAGTCCAGCCCCTCACTTGCACTCCAAACCGTAGTTGACCAAGGCGCTTTACCTTTTCCTCTGTCCTTGCTCCTTTGCTCCTCTACATTGCTCCAGTCCTATTAAGATGACTATTGTCCTTTTGTGTAAATTATTCTGGATGTAGGGTACGCTTAATAAATGTCACGCAATCTCTGACACAAACACATTCAAAAAGATAAGTATTCTTGCATGGTGACTCCAACAAAAGAGATAAATAAAAAAATACAATACTGTTAGATTTACAAATTTGCATACTGTTATGACTTCCCATCGGGTCAAAGGGTAAATATTGGTGTGTGCTGGCACAGGTGGGTTCTGTTAACTGACAGTGCACGAAAACCAATGGCACCCCTCCTTGAAGGGGTTTAGGGTTATGTTTAGTTTCACTTCACACCCCCATTATTGTGGTCTGTCACTGTGTTGTTGGTGATGGAGAAGGTGTGAAGGGGCAAAAAAGAAAGTAGAAGTTGTCCGGGAGGAGAAGAAGATGAAGAAGAAAAAAAAAATGAGCAGAATGCAGCTTCTCATTATAAATCACATGAGGTTTTGTGGGAGAGTGCACGTGTACGTGTGTATACGTTGTGCGAGTGTGTGTTTGTATGTTATGACAGGAGAATCTTTCTGCTGCCTCTGCTCTCATGGTCAGACAAGAAGAGGCAAAGTTTCTCGCCTACTGTGTTTTTTCATGCTTCTTCATCTCTTTTAACAAACTTGCTTTCTAGTAGACACTCACTGGACCTTAATAATCCATAAGCTGCTGAGAGCACAGGCACAAGCCCTAAAATAAACAACAACAAAAAAAAAGTGTTTTACAGAGGAAAAAGTCAGCTCACCTTTTTATGAGGTTTGTGTATGTGTATATCACCCCAGAGAATTGCCCAGTGCCCTCTTGCTCACTATCTCTGCCTTGTTAACCCATTGAGGGCTCCCTCTCAGGGGATTTTCATTCAGCTTTCTGTGGTCTCAGTGCTCTCTTTCCACACACACTCACAAATGCACATACACGCACAGTAAAAGTTGTGTATCAATATATCTAGATGTCATTGTTTGCAACATAATGAAATAAAATTCTGTAAATATAACTTTCCTGCGTGTGTGCTTTCTTTTACACAGGAAGATGATGGAAAACTTGAGGCAGGATTAACTCCACATTTTAGTGAGTTTTTGATACCGTAGCATACCTTCCAGTCCATTATTGACCTAACATGATGCAAAGACAGGCGTGATATAATCAATCTGCCTGTGTTTTGCTGCATGCCATAATTCTAAATACCTGTAATTTGAGGGGCGCTGGGTTATTTAAAGTAAGAGAACTTCCTTACCTATGTTTGAGAACATTCTATGCTTGACTTCTTGGTAAAGCTTCTTGCTTACGTGTGTGGTTTCATTTAATACTAAAGTTAATTTCTGACATTTATTTTCTCAGGTGACTCCAAGATACTTATATATTGTGCCCAAGCTGCCTCATGTGCTCACACTTTCTCACTCACCCACACAGCAATTACTTTCTCTGCTCAAATATCCTGGCAACAGTTGCTAGGACAGAAAATGTTATCGCTACACCTTAATCTTTCCTTCAGACCTGAGAGGATTTTGAAACTTGGAAGAAAAAAGAAAAAAAAACTCAAGGTAATTAATATGATTTTTTTTTAACATTACAAAGTTCATATATAGCAAATAATATCAATAGGAATATGGATAAGAAATGGTTTGATGGAACTTCATGTTTGGAAACATGGTTCAGTCTGACACTCCTGTTTCTCAACGGAGGCAGTGGAGTAGAAAAATTGGCCTACATTCACCCACCACACTTCTCATACACTGTGCATGCTTTCCCCTTATGCAAAACGGGGTAGAAAAAAAAATCCCACTCATTTATTTTGCTTCTGGGTCACCCATTTTTTTGTTCATCTCCAACAAGACTTTTGATTCTGATTTATGGCTGAAAGATGGTGAGAGCAGATGCAGAGGGTTATAAGCCAACACTGATCCAAATAAGCTACCACGATGAGGAAGTGCTTAGAGGTTTCAAGGTCGATGTTTACAACAAACGTGTCTGATCCCACAGAACTGACCCACTGAGTGAACTGAATAGTTTCCTATGGTAGGTTGGTTTTTCTATGCTGACTTGCCACATTCAGACAGAATCTTGAGTGCAGGCTGATTCAGATTTTGTGTTAATTTGTGTGTCATCCTGACACAGATCACAGGAGGGTTTGTGACTGACACTTGTCTTGTAATCCTTGCAAAGCTTTGCAGGATGGTGGGAGGTTTGGAGAAGCAGTATGTGTGTGGCGCACTCTAGTGGCCCCATTTGTTGAGAGGTCCACATCCCTCTGAGGGAGGGGTGGTTGGAGGACATCCAACTTCTTATCACTGAGTGGGTTGTGGTGACATGGAAGTCAAGGAAAAAAAAAGATTTAACAAATTATTTTTTGAAAATTAAGACCGTTTACATTCTCTGTAAAATACCCAGAAATGACTTGTTTTGAGTTGCTGCTGAGTAAATAAATCTTAACTGAACAGGAGAAGCAGTAAAGGCAGAAATTATCTCTTTCTGTGATCATGTTCCCAAATTTCTCAGGTTAATATGAAGAGTTGTAGTAGATTTTTTTCTGTTTATGAGGTGTTTTTAAAGTGAAGCATGGAGTCAAAAGAGGTGTTAGTGCAAATAACACAACCCCCTCCTGATGAGCAAAAACAAATGAAACACTACCAGTAAAAACTGGAATAACTAAATCATGTAATGCCTGTACACAATCTAATAAACTCCACTTAGTAGAAAGAACTTTTTAACTGTATTAATTGATCCATTGTATGTTTATATTTACCTTCCTCTTACTGATAACCTTTTATTATCACTATTATTACTTGATTGTTGTTGTTTTAATTTCTTTACATGCTGATAATGTCAATGTTAATTCATTCAGTTCACCACCATTCCTTACACACTCACATACACACACACATGAATAATAATATTCATTAATTAAGTTGTATATATGTGTATATTTAGAGAGAGAGAGAGACTTGGACATCCTTAAAAGACAATGAGAAGGCTTCACAAGATGATTTACCAAAAGGTGTAAACTGTTCAGCAGTAAAGAAGAGAGTGGCCTGATTATAATTGGCCAAAAATCCATTTTAAGATATTTCCATGGAACTGGGTCATTTGTGTTTGTTGTGGCAGAAGTCAGAAGCAGGTGGATGGATTCATTTGGGGACATGGAGGTTCCTCAGATTCAATCAAAGCTGAATGGACTATATGCTCCACAGCAACAAATGAACAAGCTCAAAGCTGCAAAAGCAACTCCAGAGTTTTTAAAGATAAAGGTGTGAAATATTATGGAATGTCAGAGTCAATCATTTTATCATTAACTAACACTGCTGAAGACAAAACTAACAGGAAAAAGACCTGTACGGACACGAAGAGAGCTGCAGTAAAGACTCGGCTTGTCATTGCCCGTAAAGTGCAGTCAGTGTTCTGAATGTTAAATGTTAATATTCATGATCATACTAATCTACCCAATTACATTTCAACCTCTGCAAACATTCTTCTACTAATTAAAATCGGGTACGGTAATTGCTAAACCACTCCTCAAGATGGGACATGGCAAATGAATCATTTTGCTACTGTGCAGTCAGCATACATAGTGTAATACAATATGTTCTACTTCTAAGTATGATGGAAGCTTAACCATTAAAGCATTGGTATTTTTCCCCTTCTATAATTCCACTCACTCCTTTTCATTTGTCTCTGTAAGTCTCCTGTGTTGCATTGCTTCCTCTTCCTCTCCGGTGGGTAGATCCACAAGTGATGCAGCACTTCTAACTGGGTCAGTCCTTCCCTTCTTCACATGCCTCCCACTTCAATGTCTCCCCAAGCATCCCTCCTCCTCCCCTTTCTCTTCTTTCCTCCTCCTCTTTTCCTCTTTGCACACAAACACAGAGCTATGATTTGCTTTTCATGCAGCTCATGTGCTTGCCATGTGCTGCAGATTTTGCATCCCCTTTCGCCTCCTCCTCTTTTATCCCAGCCTAATAGATCATCTCTCATAGATGTTGTCATAGCATCCCAGTCTGTTGCAAATGACTCACACCCCTTTTGCACACAGTGCATTTGTTTTCCATCATCTTTGGTTTCCTTTATAAAGCTGTGTGAAGCTTACAGACATATTTGTGGTTTAGCAGTATAGATTGCAATCATGTTAGTGGATATGTTTGTAGAAGAAAGATGCGGGACATGTGCGGACAGGTCTAATGTACTTCTGAGCTGCTGTTGTGATTGGCTCTCAGACCCTGGAATGTGATGCATGATATATATGACTGAGCTATGTCCAATCAAAGGCTGTTACCATGCAGCCACACACACACTCCATAAGGATGTCGTTGTACACTACAGAAAAACATACAGTTACAACATAAACCATAAGTCATGAAATCCATACTATTTATTTACCCCGACAGAGACATTTTGCCTTGATTCTGATTTCAGTTATGTTGCATATGCATTTGCATGCAAAGAATAACATATTACTAACAACATGAACATTATCTCTCACAAGCACAAAATTAAACATGTTGAGGGAGGAAAAACAGTTGCAGAGACATAAAATCCTAGTGATGCAGACTTTTTTCTTTATATTCCACAGGTTTGAAATGAAAGAACAACAATGAGATGCAGTAAAGAGGCAGGAATGTAAATACACTGTAAAGGAGGCATAATGGCATAGAGTGCAACTTTTTAAATAATAAATTTTGAAAAGAAAAAAAAAATCAGAGTAAATTTCTGATTATGATGAGTGATTTAAATACATTCTAACAGCTTTTTATTATCAATGTGTCTTATTTGTAACAGAGAATTTTTCAAAATTACAATAACCTTTATCATTAAGTATTTGTTCATATAGATAAGCTCGAATCTCAGTGCGTGAATGTGCAATGTGTGAATCACAGTCCTTAATTTGCGAGTGCGGGTGTAAGAAGATAGGAATATTGGTTTCCAGTGTAATAATTATGAACATTAGTGTCAACTGCTTTTTCTGTTTGTGACGGCTGTAGTACTAAACCACGCCCCCTTCCTGTTTGACTGACAGCTGTAATCTCGAGACAGCAGGGTGGCCAGTCACGCTCTCGCCATGCAAATGAGCCTCGCTCGGGCCGGGCGGGTGCCCATGTGGACCAGCACCATGCCTTGTTGTCTTGAGCGCTGATTGGCTGGATGACACCTGATCGGTTTTCATGCGCTGCGGGCCTGCTGCAGGAAGCAAAACGTGGAGGACTGTAATGACGTCAGCGGAACTACCCATCACCCAATCCTATAAATACACGACATTATTTAGTGGGCTCTTTCGCTTTCAGCGCTATTAAACGTGTGTAATATTAACTGGAAAGTCAACGGTGTGGTAAGAATAGGTCAAATGTTGCCAAGGCAGTCAGCTCGGACACATTCGCACGATCCTGTCGCCAAGTTTTGTCAGCGGCCGTAGTAATAGGGCGGGGCAGGAGTCTGAAAGGGGCGGGTCTAAGACAGAACATGACTCGCCTTGTTGTGTGTATTCCCGTGCTCGCATCGCCATCTTGTTGCGATCCTATTTTTTTTTTTTTTTTTTTTTTTTTTTACGTATGCGAGGATCTACTTTCAGCCTGGTCGGATTAAAATTTACCTGACCTGCTCCCGAGAGAAACAAGGAGGGAGAAAGGCTCGGGCGTGAGTCTGTGTACGTTGCACGCACCGCTTACTGGCGGGACACAATCTACCCCTCTTGCCTTTTTCCTCTATCCGTCCCGGGCCACCGGGTCCCCTGCCGTGAGGGTTTCCGCGCAATGAGTATCGATACACTTCTGGAGGCGGCCAGATACCTGGAATGGCAAGCCCAGCAGCAGCAGCAGCAGCAGCAGCTCAAACACGGTGAGTTTGAACAGCGGTGCTGGTGTATCGGCGTGGACGTACGTGACCATAGATAAACGAATGTGCCGAGTCTTTTTTAACTACCGTTTGAAGAATTGGGTCTTGTTACTATCAGCGGCTGGGCTTGGGGTTTTGACTGTGATGAACGGAAGCGCATAGGTTTTATTGAATTTGGTTTTAGCGAAAAGAAGAGCCGCTGCTGTGATGTACGATGATCCGTTAATGCACACAACTGTCTCCCCTAAATGCGGAAACGGTCAGAGTTGTTTTTCTGAACTACTTTGCGCGCCCGTTGTGTGTGTGTTTGTAGGTAGGTGTGTGTACGTCACAGTTTCAGTGCTCTTGTGACTCACCGTACGCGCGCGCGTCTGTAATGTAACGTTGAGACATAGAGTAAAAACCTACAAGTAAACGCGATTAATTAAATATATATATGTATATATGTATCAACACCCGGTTGTTACTTGTACAGGGTATGTGTGCGACGTAATCACCTATGTCCTCAAATGTTTTATTTTATTTTAAATAAATAACCGCAGGAGTTCGTGAGTTAGTTTACCAGAATTTTCGATATATTTTCCATGGAAGGACTTGTCTAATCGATTTGCCCCTATTTTGTGTCCCGTCGAGGACTGGCAGGGCGGTGGCGAGCAGAGACTGCTCTTTACATAATAGCCTGACATTGCTCAGCTATCTTATGACACGCATGAACTGGGGCGGGCCTTCACGCGCTTATTCATTCTAGTTTTGGACGTCTAAGCGGTACACACAAACATAATTTTGCAAGACCTTTGCTTAATACCTGAAAACTATAAGTCATCAATCAACATTTTGATGATTGACAAAGTGAAAGGACACAGGGTTCCTTTTTGTGTTTCACTCCCTTTGATGACGTGTCAGAGCCCCCTCCCCTCCCCCCCACCCACATGCTCACCCTACCGCGTGGTAGGATCCGCCCACAGCGACCACGTGCACCCCCACCCCCCTCCCTCCCTGCATATATACAAATGCGCGCATGCACTGAAGTGTACACACTCCCTGCTCGTCCCCGCCCTTTCCATTCAGACAGCTGAACTGACAGTGGCGGGTCAGTGAGACTGAAAGGGGGGTAAGTGGGACTTACCCTGGCCCAGCCTCTACCAGTGCAGAAGTTATGCAATTTACATAACCGTGTTCTTAGGAATCTGGAACATGGCGCTTGTGTGTGTGAGTGCGTGCACGCTTGTGTGCATGAATATAAACATTTTGGAACACTGTCAGTAGATTTCTTTTGCACAATTTGCACTTTTATGGGTCATGTGAATCACAAGAAATAGCAGCAGATTACCCAGTTTAGCTCATAGATTTAGCCTAAAGCGCCCCACAATTACATTAAAGCTTCAGTGTTATAAAGGATTGTTTCAGTTATTAGTGCATATTACAGTGTTAAAAATGCATAAAAGGCAATTCACACTAAATCTCTGGCAGATACAGCAGCTGAATCCATGCAATTTCTACTTTTTTTTGTAACCATTATGAGCTGTGCATCAATCAGTTCGATCATCTAAGATTTGGTTGCAGTGGCAGCAGCCTAACCAAGGAGGCCAAGACCTGCTTCTCTTTTGTAGCTCCCTCCCGGTCAGAAAGGAATAACGTGGGATTCCCGGGCATCCGGGAGAGATAATCTCTTCATTGTGTCCTGGGTCTGCCCAGGGGCTGTGTTTGGTTGTACATCCCTGAAACGTGGAGGACAGAGGCATCATCTTCCACTGTCTCCTCTCTATGTGTAAGAGCAACTGTACCAAGGATATCTTCCAAATTATGCCACTTCTCACCCCCCCTCTGAGGGGAGTCCAGCCACCTTACGGATGAATCTCGTTTCAGTTGCATGCATCTGTAGTCTCATTCTTTCGGGTCACTACCCACAGTCTATGGCCATAGGTGAGGGCAGGTATGTATAACATATTACCCTCACCTATGGCCACAAGCTTGTGGGTAGTGACCAAAAGAATGAGACTGCAGATGCAAGCAGTAAACAGATAGCTTTGCCTTTTGGCTCTGTTATCTCTTCACCAGAACAGACTGCAGAGTCTGCATTACTGTTTTCTTGATTAACTGATCTTTTTTCTGCTCTCAGATGTCACACAGCTTAATGTGACTCTTCAACATGCTGAGGTTTGAACACTGAACTGAAATCCTAAAATATTCACATGTGCTAAATATCCATATAAGACAGGAAAACACACCCTGATACCAGTTTGCAACAATATTTGCAAATTTAACTTAAAACATTGCATATAATAAACCATTATTAAAACTACAGTTCTCAATTTTTACTGGCTCTCAAAACAAGTTGAGTTTTGAAATTGCAGAAATGAAAAACAACATGTCGCACCAAGAGCACAAGATACAGTTTTGTTCTGCATACTGTCATGATGACAGTGTCTAGCTGTGAAGCCATTCTACGGCGTGAACTGTTGCTTTATGTGAAAGGAATTTGTGCCACGTGGGGGTTTGCGGTCCCATGTAGAGAATAAACAAGTGTACATGTGCAGCCAGGCATCTTGGCGTGTATTGTTTGTATTTTGTGAGAAGCGACTGGAGTGTGTGTTGGCATGGCAGAGGTTTGAGGAATCCCTGGGATCTTCTGCTTCTAATATTTCTGTTTCCATGGAAACTGAGGGCTGTCCACATTTAGTCTGCATGCTTGAGTGTGTGATAACTACTCGCGTGTGTGTGTGTGTGCCCGCACGCTCGGCTTTCTACACATGGATTTCTCCAAATTAATTTTCTTTTTTGGTCTTCTCGCCTTTGATTGCAGCACATTTGGCTGCTGTCGTGGTTCCAACTCTGGTCGAACCAGCTGAGTGGCACCTTCACAATACTCCACAGTCTTCTTCATGTAGCCCAGGGGCAAGAGGCATGCTCAGTGCTGAAATTGTCCAATCAGAGGGTAGACTGGGGGGTGTTTTCTCCCTGTCTCTTCAGGATCAGATGCAACCACATTACAGTGTTTTCTCCCTTCCACGCTATCTCATTCCCCAATAACATTTTTATTTTTTGGCATTATTGTGTAAACTTAAATGTTGAAGCAAAGGGATTTAAGATTCCTTGAGGAGATCTTAGTATGCGACAACATGTCCAGTAATTCTTTTTTCTATTTTATTAAAGTATTTATCTTGTGATGTGATCAAAGTGTTGAATTTTCAGCTCTGATATGCCATTTCCAAATTAGAGCCAGTTTGGGCCAAGTGCCTTCATAGTCAAAAAGCATTTGGACATTTGATTAAAAAGAGGTTAATTGTCCAGCCATGGTCCATTCCCATGTTATTTCCAGGAAGGTCTGGAGATGATATCAGTTATTGAGTTGGCATTTGGCAGATGTTGGGATAGACCTACCAACATATGGAGTCCAAGGAGATCACAAAGCATGTGGAGATACCTTCAGATGGCTGAAAACTCAGCATAGATCTATAAACAAAACCTTGGGTGTGGCCACATCAACAGCATCTTCAATGCTTAAAGAGAAAGAAAGTACCAGTGAGCTCAACAACTCCATAAAGACCACAGAAGACAACGAGGGACGGTTGTACAACAAGCCACAAAGCACCAGTAACATTAAAGAGAAAAACCACGAGAACCTGATTAGAACTTGCAATAAACCAAACACGATCTCGAATCAGATTCTTTAAACAAATGAAACCAATATGTCCTTGTATCAGAAGGATGGCAAGAGAAGAGTACAGAAGAAGAAAGGAAACAGGCTTATTTGTGTTCATTGATGATGTGATTTCTGACAGAAGTAGCATGATAGATTGTGAGGTGTTTGGTGGTATATTCTGCTTTCATTCAGTCAAATGCTACAAAACTCATGGAATGGTGACAGCAGTTCACGTTGCAGATTTATAATGACCCCAAACTTAACGAGGAAATGACTGGACTTTTTGAAGGCGAAGAAATAAATTATTCTTTAATGGGCAAGTGATCTCAATCTCGGCATGCTTTTCAAAGCAGAAAGGCCCACAAACAAGCACCCACTGAAAGTGGCTGCAGGCCTTTCCTTGCAGCCACTTAATTGAAGATAAATGTCTTCACTTTGGTCACATCTTGATTGTTTTGTTTCTCATCCATTATGGTGGTGTGTAAAGGAAAAATTCTAAAAGTCTGGTCAATATCACTGTCTGTAACACATCATAGAGAGCAGTGAAAATCACTGGAGTGGCTGTCTACAGCTTTGTTAAACCTGAACAAAGGTTTGGTCTAACTTCTTTAGTCTTATAGTTCCTTTGTCTTGTTTTTTTTTTTTTTTTACTTTGGTCCTTGCTTTATTAATTTTATTTTTCACGTCTCCTGCAGAGGAAGAACAGTGTAAGGAGAGGGAGCTATTCAACCGGGAGGCTGAGCCGAGGCGTGTGGAACTTGTGACTTCGCCTAAGCCTGTCAAAGCCAACCATGTCTGTTGGAGTGATGATTCTCACAGTCCGCAGCCACATCACCCTCCACCGCCCTCCCTTCCACCACCTCAAGTCCCCATTGCTGTCATACCGATGGTTCCAGTCGTCACTGCGACACCTTCTGTTCCACCACTTCCGATTGCAACGCCCATTGCTGCGGCAGTAACATCGCTCAACAGCCCCATGCCAATGAAGAAAGAGAACACTTCCTCCCCTCCGCAGCAGCAGCAGCAGCAGCCGCCACCGCCGCCACCACTACCGGTATCTCATCACCTGTTGGGCCACTCCCAGATCAAAGTGGAACATAGTCAGCAGCTGATTGATGTAAAGTCCAGCGTTTCACAGCCTCAGGTTCAGATTCAGTTCCCAGCCTCCATCAACACTAACGGCGCTGGCTCTCATCATGCGCTGGTTCCACGTCAAGCTCCACCCACATCTCAGCCACGGCCTAATGGAGTGACGGTAGAGGATATGAGAGGGATGGAAGGAAAGAGAAGACCGGGAGGGTCAGTTTCTGTAGTTTTGTGTGTTACAACTCATATATGAGTGTGGGTTATGTAATCATTGCATTTGATCATTTATCTCATTTATTTATTTATTTTTTAGTGCGGGGACGAGAGAGGTGCATAATAAACTGGAGAAAAACAGGTTAGTTGTGGGGGGAAAGGAGCACCTCTGGTGTTGCTGTTGGTGGTAAAATCAAACTTTGTGTTGAAGCTTCCTCAAAGTGTAACATAAGACCAAAGGTCCTGCCATTGTACTTTCATTTAAGATTAGATGCAATCATGTATCCATTAACCCTTAATAGTTTTGGAGTCTAGGGCAAACTGAAAGTGAATATTGTCCCTCTCTTAGAAATTATTTGATACAGCCTGAGCAGAATTTGAGTTAAGAGCTCTCTAAGGACAGAGTTCCTGGATAACTTTTCAAGAAACTGAGCAACTTTCTAATAACGGCGAATGTTAACAGTTGTTGAAAGACAACCATCCCGAAACCATATTTGCCTCTTTTCTGACTTTCAGACGAGCACATCTTAAAGAATGTTTCGAGACGTTGAAGAAGAATGTTCCCAATGTCGATGAGAAGAAAACCTCCAACCTCAGTGTTCTGCGCAGTGCATTGCGTTACATACAGGTAATTAGGACTTCCATGAATCTCCTCAGTCCTCCTGGGGTTAGACCAGGCGAACGTCCACCTTCTTTTTGTTTTCTTGTTTTCATCACTCTCATCACATTGAACTTGAAATGCAATACGTGTGTTGTTTTTTTATATTGTTTAACCTTTTATTTTAATAGTGATTAATCCGCTTATGAGAAAGTGCTGAGCGTATCCATAGTTGTCGTGAGCTTTTGCAGTGTATACGACAGCTTTTCATAACACATTCAGGATGCACATTTCTTGAGTACATTAGTCTCCATGAACCAGTTTAAACGCTGTTAAAAGTCCATGAAGTTGTCATCTCTTGCCTGCAATCCAATTAAGAAAATGAGCTGGTTAGTTCAAGAACGAAATAACACAAAAAAGATGACTAGATGCAACTCAGATTGCAAATGGAGGTGCAGAGCTGCGTGTACTCTGCAGGAGGAGGAGAGCCTTCATCTACAAAAGCAGATGAGGGAGGATTTCTGCACTTGCACAGGAATTAATTGCAGCCCAGAGCTAAGTTTTTCCAGTGGTGCTTTTTCTTTTCTCTCTTTCTTTTTCTTTCTTTTCTTTTTTTTTTTTTTTTTTTTTTGTAGAGTGGAAGCTTTGATGACTGATGTGAAAACATGATCAAACTGCATATAAATATGAAGTTTTAGCAAAATGATGG
>JBAMYA010000006.1:3357226-3372225 GCA_037176975.1 Arrhamphus sclerolepis
TTTCCAGTGGTGTTTTTTTTTTTTTCTCTTTCTTTTTTTTTCTTTTTTTTTTTTTTTTTTTTTTTTTTTTTGTAGAGTGGAAGCTTTGATATTTTCAGTTCAATATAATACACAATAGAAATTTGGTGGAAGGAGCTATATTGGGGTGTGAGATGGAAGACGGCAAGCTCATGGGGACCAGCAGTTTATGTACTGGTGACTATTAGAGCTGAAAGAGGCAGACAAATGAATTAATCCAAAAATATTGGATTTACACATGTAAATGTGTAGATTTGCTGCTTTCATGCATCCTGTCAAATGCCAATTTCTTTTTGTAGGGTAGGGATTGGATATAGTAAGAACTTTGAAGGCAGCTGAATGATTTATAATTTAATCCCTCTACTGATAATTAATAGTTTTTTTTGCAGCATTTTCCTCAGCTCACAGACCTCAATTGTTTTTCAGAGATGAGTTGAGTAATACACTTTAAAATATTTCCATATGATGGCAAAGACAGATAAACGCTGACTTATTAAAACGGTGACGTTAACAGTAAACCAAACAGAAACTGAATTCCTGCATGTTCTTGTTTGTCACTTTGTCCTCTTATCTTTATTATTACCAGAGGGCTTTATAACACCACAGAGCAGCGACACAGTGTTTTTTTTCTCTTTAAGCGCATCACCACCTGTAGACTTTGATTTCTCTCTCTCTCTTCCATGTGAGATCTGATCACATGACTAAAGAGAGCACAATGACATCACTGCAGCTTACCAACTCTGATCTTCTCTACCTTTAGATTAGTGAAGGGGGGAGATGAGACAGTGACAGGTCCTGCATATATAGTGTTTTTTTTTGTTTTTTTTTTAATTGTTGTACAATAGCAACAGTTTTGCTACATTTATACCAGCTTTTACTTCTTTTTCAACTCGTTTGTCCTCTGTCAACCTTATGTCTCTTCCCTTTGGAACACTTGGTAACCATAGCAACAGGCAGCAAGTGGCTTGGGGCAGCATAGTCAGTCTATCATTTGTGTTTTTAAATGTGACAAAAAGTGAAATCGACCAGTTTCTGGTTGCACTGTTCTTCTGATCCTGTGCCCCAGTGGCAGGGAGAAGGACTGTGGGCGACTTTGGTGGGATTTTTCTTATCAGATAATGGTCACATATGTGAAGTCAAAGATGCCTTGCAAATTTACAACATTTTGTAATAAAAATGACATGTTTTATAATTGGAAGGATGAAAGAGCCATAGATGGTGCGAGGGAGGAGGGTGAAAGAAGGAGATTGCAGGGGTGATGAATGATGTTGTAGGAGGGGGATTGAGTGTGGAATTAAATGTTAGAGGAGAAAGAGGACACAGAGAAAATGATCCAAAGCACACCCAAGTGGCAGACATCTAATAACACACTTCCCTGTTAGTGTCATACCCAATTAGATTGCTCCTTATTCTGTTTTGTTTTATTTTGTTTTAATGTTATTTATTCATTTCTTTTATTCCTCAAACTTCTGCTCAAGCAGACATAACCTCACATATGTGGTTGTTAAGGAAACATCTATGGGTGGCAGCTGTTTCCTTGGTGACCTACTGCAGGACTACTGGTGTCTGGGTTTGTATGGGAAGACCTTGGATTGATGTTCATGGACGCACATGCGCACAGCAGCTCTGTGGGTGGCGTAGGCCAGGAGATCTTTGTGTTTCAGACAATATTGCTTTACTGTAAGTGAATTAGAGATCTCATGCTCTGTGCCGCTGTCTTGCAGACAGAATGCATTCAGCGTGTAATGATTGGAAATCAGTGGTTTGAAAATTACACTTCAGTGATGTAGGGAAGAAAAGGATGCCAATTTTTCTTCTTTTTTTAAGTCACTGAAAGCACATTCTTTTCACATGTCTTATGAAACGTGCAACGTGTTTATGAGTAAAGTCAGTTGCTGCTGAAGCGTCTGAAGGTGACGGTGTTGGATGAGAGCTGGTCACCACTTAAGAGATGGAAGAGTTCACCAGGTCTTGGTTGTTGGCAGCTGCAGAGGAGTGCAGAGAGTTTGGATGGAGCAGGGAGGAAAGTGGGCGCGCGTGTGAGGCCAGCACGTGCCTGCAGAGAGTAAACAGCTTTGCTCACTGAAGTGCGCATCCTGTTGTAGGATCATGTGATCCATGTGCTCATTTTCCATCTACTTTTGAATTTCCAACTTTATTCGCTTCTGGATTGCACCAACAGAACTGTTTTGTTTTTTTTTCTTCCATTTTTTTTCGCCCATTCAACCAACAACATGTTATGATTACTTCCCATTTAATTTGTATTTGGTTGTGTTTTAAGCGTGTGTCAAGTGTCCACATGTGTTGTTACTGTAATCTTTGATCTCAGTGGGATAGTGACATTAAACAGCTTCACAGAAGAAAACATGCCAGCCTTCCACTTACTGTATTTCTGTTTGGTAAAGCAATCTCTAAGCCCCTTCTTTTCCACCTCATCACCTTCTGGCCACTTTTACCCACGTCCTCCCCCCGATACCTCCCCCCGATACCTCCCCTCCTTCCCCGTTTTTCATTCCTCAGTAGTAATCTGTTAATGTCCTTAGCCTGTCAAACTGTTTGGTGTTTATGCGTCAGCTGACGCATAGAAATTGGGTCACAGATATGGTGTGTTTCTAAACTCTTTCTAAACCTTTCTTTTAAGCTTTCTTACCCCCCACCCCCCCCCATCCCCCCATTTCATCAACCATCACTCCTATAAACTTATACTTTTAATTTCTTTAGATGTGATTTGCCAGATCGCAGTAATTCAGACACATCAGAATTCATAATGAACGACTTGTTGTCACAATGCACAGCGGAATTTCTTTTTATCTTTCTGACCCAAAAAGCAAATAACTTGTCCAGGAAATGGGAGGGCCTTGAGCTAATACCACCACTGAAAGCAGAGAGGAGGCTTGCATAAAACCTTTCTACTCCTGATGCATGAGACCACAATAACATCAATCAAGTGTGCAGAAGAATACAGATAAAAATGCTGATTACGTTGAACTTGGAATATTTTAAAAGTAATTCTAACCTGACAGCATTTTTAATATTTATATTCGTAAATAGAAGCGCACATCAACATTTACAAGAGCCAAAACTGAGAAGCTTCTCTTTCTTTATGATGTCCGTCCATTTTCTGTGAACGTTTCACTAAAACGTCAGCAGGAAGTGGTGGGTTTCTTTAGCAGCAGCTACATATCAAATATGCATCAAGCAGACCCGATAAATTAGATCAAATCTGATCAAAATAATGCTGTGGGAATGAACATGATGCAGAATTTGCATGACATGAACTACTAAAACATTTTTTTTTCTCTAAATGTGTTTGTTGGTCGTATATATTTGAATTTATAGCATCTTCACAGGCGTTTCCTGTTATTTGCATTGTTTGTTTATCAGAAGTTGGTTTCACAGTGGTTTTACGTGCACTCTGCTGTATGCGTCTCCCCTGAAAGACTCTGAAGCGTAAGGAGAAGGAGTATGAGCATGAGATGGAGCGTTTGGCCAGAGAAAAGATTGCGATGCAGCAGCGGCTGGCCGAGCTGAAGAACGAGCTCAGCCAGTGCATGGACGTCATGGAGATTGACAGAGTCCTCAGACAGACCATCCAGCCAGAGGATGATCAGGCCTCCACGTCCACCGCTTCAGGTAAGTGAATGAGAGGCTGGCACACATATTTATGTTTTTGTGCAGTTGGAAAAGGCCGAGAAAGTTTCTAGTCGTGAACATAAACCTTTAGAAGCACATGTTGTGCTGTCTTGTACCATGATGACTAACGGTTTCCTCCCTGATCTGCAGAGGGAGAAGACAACTATGAGCAAGACATGGATGAGGATGCTCCTGCTCCTTCTGCTCCCGCGTCCCTTCCCAAACCAGCACCTCCCATATTACAAGCCCAGCCACTCCTCACTCCTCACCTGTCAATCCAGCATGCAACTCTGCCTCTTTCTGGAGTCCTCACTGCGCCCTCTCCATCTGGCCCACCTCCCCCTCAAGCTATCGCCCCTGCTCCAGCTCCAGGTCCACCCCCTCTGCCAGTACCAGCACACTCTATCTCAACACCAGCTGTGCAGGTCCAGCCCACCGTTATCGCCCACGCTGCCGTCTCCCACCCTTCAGTCATCCAGGCTGTCAATCACACGCTTCCAGCAAACCACAAACACCTAACGCACATAGCCCCCTCCCCCGGTCCTTCATCGGGCCCTCAGCCAATTACAGCGGCTCCAGCTACCCCTGTTGCTCCCCAACAAATTGCTGCCCAACCCATCGGACACATCACCGTCCATCCAGTGGCCCACCTGGGAGCTCCCCTCACATCCCACCTCCCAACGCTCTACCCCCAGGGGGTGTCTGTTTCCCAGCCCACCATGGTGGGCCACATCACTCACACCTTCGCCCCCCCGACTCTGCCACACGTCCAGGCTAACCCTCAAGCTAACTCTAATGGACCCCAGGTAAACAGTGCAGCCGTGGTGAGCCAGGGGAGCCCATCGTTAGGGAAACCCACGGCAGTGCTGGCTCCACACCCACAGCTAGTTGGACAGGCTGCTGTCCTTAACCCTGTCACCATGGTTACAGTCCCAACCTTCCCACTAAAACTGACCTGAAAGGAAGAAAAAAAAAAGAGGGAGAGAGTGGGAATTACTAACTGAGAGACAAAAAAAAAACAAAAAACAGAAGTTCCTGTCAGTAATCAATAATGGAGACTGACAGACAAAAAAAAAACAAAAAAAAACAAACAAACAAAAAAAAAATTGTTTTTAGAGATTTTGTGATAAATATCTTAAAGGATATTTTATTCACACCTGTTAGCGATGAACAAGAACATTAAAGCTGATTCAGTGGGTCGGGCCATTGTTTGTGAAAATGAGACTTTGACATTTGCTTGTGCTGCAAACGCAGGAACTGTGCTTGACCTTTCTTCCTTCCTTCTTTCCTTCCTCTGCAACCAGAAGCACTAACATAAGCTTAGTTCACTCTCAGGCATCAAGGATTTTCCTTAGGATATCACTCATTTGCAGAAAATGCATGACAGTTTTGCTGGGCGCTCGCCGCAGTGGTTCAGTCGGTTAAAGTCGGACATTATGGAGCAACACGTCACTGGTGTGTTCAAGAGCAGCAGGAGGAACGAAATCGGCGGTTATATGATCCAAGTGAATCACACATACGCAGCTTTGACCATGTGTGAGGTAGATCAGAGTTCAGTCGGCAGAGCAAACAACAGGCCCAGATTTTGTATTGCTTGTTTTTTACTCCCTTCCCTCTTTGCTTTGCATTTAATGCAGTTACAGAGATTCACAGATGATGTTACCATTAAAACATCTTGCAAATAGTTCAAGTAATTTGTGCGTGATAAAGCAATAAAACCGGATCCAGTCTGAAGTGCGGAAAGACACACAAAAAAGACTCCTAGGCCATTTCTTTGATGTGCTTGACTTCTGATCTGTGGAGCGGTGGAGATTTTATTTAATCCACTTTCAAACAGCAAAACAAATATGAAACTAACTTTCTTTTCTTTTTTTTCTCTTCTTCATTTCTTGACATAACAGCATCTGCTCTGTCAATAGGTCTTGAAGAAATTACACAATAAGTTTGAAAGTTGTGGAACAGACTGTTTAATCATAAAAGCAAGTTTTAATTTACAACTTGATTTATTTATTTTTGTTGATTAAATGATTAATCAAGTTAAACATAGACTGTGCACTCCAGCTTTGACATGGTCACCTGACCTATAGCGCAAAGCTCGCTTCTGTGGCTTTTTGATAAATAGTTAAATTTCTATACTTTTCCCCCATAGAGTTAATTTCACTGTGAGAAATCAAAGTTACAGTTACATATAGAGGTAATTTGAGTTCATAATTTCAATGCTTTTTCTTTTTTTTCCCCCTGGTTTCTCGTATTCTTTTGGCAGGGAGCTGCACTGGTCACTTCTGGGATGATTTGGCTCCTGCCCAGTCGTTCCAGAAGTCAGCAGCGTTTGCACGTGAAGTAAGTTCTGCTGGGCGTGCATCACGCTGGACACATTCTTTCATCCCAAAACTGCTCCTTGATATGCAGTGACAGTTTTCTTCTCGTCTTCGCTATGACGTTCCCTCAGCACCCAGGTTTTCATCCTCTATCTAATGCAATAGCGCCCCCTGCTGCCTCATCTCAGGCTTCAGGATGAAGTTACTCCTGCAACACTTGTGGCACAACACGAGAAACACAGTCCTGATTGGAGTTTGTTTCTTTAACATGCAGCAGTCATGTTACTGGACGACTGGCGGCTTTTAGAAAAGGCTTTTAAGTGGACTTTTTTTTTTTTTGTCCTTTTCAAAATGATAGAGGCTCTGTTTTAGGACTTTTAAGGAAAAAGACACAATTCACTGATGAAATTCATATTCCTTTTATGAAAATTCAGTCAAGAATGATTTGGAAGTGATGTTCAAGACGGAAAAACAACCTAAATTCACTAGTTTGGATAATTAGTTACTGAATTTTTTATTTTTTTTTTTACAAGTTAAAACAGGGAGTATGTTGTGTTGTTTGTGTTTGTGTGTGCGTTTCTGTGTGCACACAACCAGCCTTCCTGCCAGCCTATAAATGTCGCTCCTCTCATCAAAGTATGCAGTCAGTGTGGATCTGCTCCTTGCCTCCACTGCTGTTCCTATACATTACGTCTGTATATGTGATTATATGTTTTATATATTCTGTACTATAAGTAATTCTGTTGTACCTCTAGCATGGCTGTTTTTTTGTTTTTCTTTTTTATTATACAGTTGGCCCTGTGCATGATGGATTGTATGCGTGCGCGTGTAGCTACTAGCAGGTTATTTTTTTAAGGGTGATTTCTGGTATGAGCCTGTTTGGATGCTGTCGTGTGTGCGCCTACACTCAGTCTCCCTGAACACTGTGACAACTCTGGCAAAACACATACACGTGGAGTGAATGGAAAAGACATGCTTGCTGTCTTTATTAATGTGTTTTTTTTTGTTGTTTTTTTACATTTTTAAGTTTCCAATTTGCAAGTTGAACTAAGATATGGAGTTTGAATAAGTAAAGAAAAAAAAGAAACAAATAACCTGTTGCTCTTTTCTCGATAACATAATGATGTCTAATATGAAATTAGAGTTTTGTAATATTTGTATGGATGAAAGTTTTGTAAATTTGTGATTGAATGCATGTTTCAATATATGAGTGTATGCATCTTAAATGTTTTGTTTTTTTTTGGTTTTGTTTTGCATGTAGGTTGCTATTTTCTTTTAAAAGTTTGTTTTATTTTTCGGGACCATGTACAATACTGTATAACGTGGACAGAATCTTGGACCTCATGCTACGTTGATATTATATATGAATATAAAACAAGTTTTCCCTATGGAGAAAGTTTTAAGTTATATATCGCCTGTAAACTTTGGGCTGCCTTTTACATCTAACTGTCCACTGTTTAAGATAACAATGATAACAATGGATAAAACATATTATTGATGAAGAATTATGCCTATGGAATAATAAAGATTCTTAATAAATCTTATTACATTTACAACACATCCTGCTCCTGTGTTCATCAGATGAAGTACAAACATTTGTGCGTTCAAAAAAATGTTTATTATTTTTTTTATCTTTGTCATTTACAAAAAACAAAACAAAAAAACTCATATATAAAATGTCACGTTGACGCACAGGTAACAAAGCCTAAAGAGGTTCACATAAAATCTAACAAAATCACTACATTGGCCACTAGATGGCTGTGTTATATAATAAAACTTATTAACAAAGAACTTTGCACACCTGAGAGTCTGCCTATAACACTCTGCTCTGCACAACCCTCTGAAATGTTTGGAAAGCTGCTTTCTGCTGTTGCCACTTTCATTGTGCCTGATGAACCAGGGCATCCTCTGATCCCTGTCTGTCCGCTCTGTCCGGGTGGAGTTACGGGACAATCAGTAGTCGCCGCCCTTGCTGTGTTGCATCTGCTCCTGAATCCTCTCCAGCACCTCCTGCATCCTTCTCAGCTGCCGAAGGGGCAAACAAAGAAGTTTCAGTTACTTGCATAACTTAAGAGACTGATGGGGAAGTAGATGGATCGTAGCTTGAGCTGCACACCTCTTCATCTTTCTCAAAGATCTGCCTCTCCTTCTCAGTGTTTATATCTGCCAGCGGCATGGGAAAATCCACCTCGCACCCTTCTCGGTACTTCTCGTGCAAACTAAATGCAGCATCCACAAAATACACACAGACAAGAACACTTATGTGAGTCTTCATGTGAAATTATCAGAAGAATAAAAAATGACGTCGATGTGCTGTGTGGATTTGTTTTTAATCAATGAACCAGTGTGTGTTGTTGCACCTGCGTTGTTTCTCCAGCACCATCAAGCGCGTCATGCTCTGGATGCACTGGGCCCTGTAGTTTTCGTAGTGCGTCTCCCGCGTCACGTCCTTCAGATCCTGCATGTGCGTCCTCACCAACATGTTCCTCAGCAGCAGGAAGTCTGAGTGGTCTGGATTCTCCACTGTCAGCACGATCAATGAATTCAACAACAGTGATGTTAAAAGAGAGATAGAGGGGGAAAAATTAAATTAAACTGAAAAGAATCAAACATTTGTTTGGCGTGCTTCTGGGCGTCGTACCTTCTACAACACCCCACGGATAGGACCGCCCCCTGAACTTGCGACCTTTACTCTCCACCTGTATGTTACTCCCAATCACAGCAAATGGGATGCTCTCCTGCAGGGAGAAGTCGAGACATTCAACTGTCAGTGCTGACGCTGAGGAGACGCATCATTTCAACCTTGACGAGTCAATGAATCAATTGCAGAACCCTCAGAATTTCTTCATGCGTCTTGAAGGCTTCATCCTCATCTGAATCACACTCTGGAAACTGGTAGATGTTTATCCCAAAGTGCTTTATGTCCTCTCTGATCTGGAACATGTAAGTACCCCCATGACATTGGAGGTGGAGAGGTAAAGAGGGGGAAGAAAAAAAACAAAAGACAGAAATAAAGACTGACATAAGTAAGTTGTTTTTTTGTTTTTTTTTAAAGATTGTTCAACAGATGTGCTAAATAGAGAAGTCTACAAGAAAGCACAATTGGGCACTGATGAAGTCATTTGGAATTCATTTCAGAAAATAAAAGTAATTTTCAATTGAAAAAAAAGACAAACCCAGAAGTTAATTGTTAATGGATAATTGATAATTGATAATTGCTCACGTACCTTCAGCTTCTTTCTGCAGAGCTCTGCTTGTGTCAAGCTGTCGGCTTTGGCCAGTAGAGGAATTATGTTCACTTTTTCATGCAAGGCTCTCATACACTCCACGTCCAGAGGACGAAGACTGACAAACAAACGCACACACGTGCCAACGTGAACGTTAAAAAAAAGAAAAAAGAAGAAGAAAAAGTGCAAGAAGCGAATCATGTCGTCAGCATACCCGTGGCCAAATGGAGAGATGAAGTAGAGGAGGCAGTGAACTCTGTTGTCTTGGATGTTCTTTCTGTTCAGTCCGCTTTCGTCTCTGAAATATTGCTCAAACTGCTGGTCTATGTAGTTTTCTATGTACTTCCAGCTGATACAAACACAAACAAATGTCTGTGAGCAAAACAACAAACCTGGTGGATATATATATATTTTTTTCATAGTGAGACTTTGTGACGAGGCTCTATTCTTTGTGGTTGTACATTGGAGTCAGTTACTCGCATTTACAGTCCTTGAAAGGACGCTGTTATAAATGCAGCAGGCTGTTTTAAATTACAAGCAGCACACAGTTCTGGAAGTTCTTGACCTTAACCTTTCAGTGTTGTTGACTGCATCTCCAAAACCTGGTGTGTCTATGATGGAGAGCCTCAGTTTGATTCCTTTCTCCTCAATTCTAACGGTGTGTTTGAGGATGTCGACTGTTTGACAGATCCGCTCTGCAGACAGAAGCATGTGCAAAGTAAAGATGCATTTAGCAAGATGATGGTATATATCAATGCACATAAATAAATATATTGTAGTTCTGAGATACAGAAACCTCACCTTCAGCATTAGGAACTTTCCTTTCTTTGTAGAGGTCGGTGAGGAACAAACTGTTGATGAGTGTGGATTTGCCGAGGCCAGTCTCCCCTACAGGAGTCATTGCAGTTATTAGTTCATAGTCACTTACAGTTACTGCAAGATGTGCTTTACCTTCAGGGATTAATAAAAATTCAATTAAATATTATAAGTCAAGTCAGCCTCAATATACATTATTTAAAGAGAAGAATGATATGACCCTTTTAAGTCACCAAATAAGAACATTCAATGTGTTTTGCTGTGAGACACTTGTTGTGGTAAAAAAGTACTTTCTGGAAAATTTGCAAGTGTAGGAAGCCAGAAAATCAGAGCCTTCGCTCACAAATATACTAGTTTATAAAGTCTGAATTTTTCTTACCCCCCTCTCTTCTGCATAATTTCTTTCCCCCTCTAATATACCTTCATGCTACCTCTGAAATAAGTGTAACAGATCAACATATGGCCACAAATCATCTTAAAGGCTTTAAACTCCACAACAAAGCCACCACCACCCCCCGCCCCCCGATTTGTTGTATGCCAGAATCTGGAATCGGTCCACAAAACAAAACAAAACAAAATAAAAAAACTACAATGGACCGCGAGAAATTATGTAGCAAATGGACGATGAAGCATCAGGCAAGAAGAAAAAGTGTGGAACAGAAAGAAGGAAAAAAAAGAATAAAAGGAAGGCGAGCCCTAGAGATGCTGATGTTGCTAAATGTGCAAAGATTAACATAATTTTTCAAGCGTCACCCTGCCAGCTGAGTCATTTTTATGACACATAAACATACCAGCCAGCTCAGCTGCAGTCAGTACAAACTGCCTTTCAACCGTCTTTGGCAATGACCAAGATCCTTCTGATATTCATTATGATACAATAATACCTGCTGCGTACACCTGTGAGTTGAGGAGCTTGTTTTAGTTTGCGTTATTGTGTTTCTTCCTGAGTGTTTCCTGTGGCACACTAATGCCCACCGTGTGTTGGAGATGGAGTCCTGCTGACAGCAGCTGCTCAGCCTAGATTTCGCCAATATTGTAAAAGAAAAAAAGAAAGGGTGCGGGGGGGGGGGGCGTTGTACCTACCTGCCACCATAAGTGTAAATGTGAAACCTTTCTTGACTGTCTTTCTGTGAACCTGGTTGGGCAATGTTGCGAAGCCCACGTACTCCTTATCCTGATCCTGCTGACAAACGTAAATGAGCGTAAAACGAATGCACAGCATGTTCATACTTCACTGTGTTACAGCGGGTCAGTGTGAGGACTTGAACTTGAAAGTTAATCCATCTTTCCCATGACGATCAGTGACAATACCACAGATATATCTCCCGTATGGTGGAGGTAAAAAAGTCATTCACATTTCTTGTGAAAATCACAGTCGTCACAAGTATTGGTGTCGGGGCCTCATCAGAACTTATCATGATCTACATCTTCTGTCTCACTTCAGCGAGCTGCACTGTATAGCATCCTAATGAAAAGAAGTCTGACCTGCGTATTAGCTACACAACTTGTTTAGGGTGATGTATACATTCAAGAAGTGGTTGCAAATGGTTGCACCACACTTGTAGCCTGGTTGGTTTCAGAGTAATAAACAATATAGTTAAAGTCATATGTGTTTGGACAGTAACAATTTGTTTGTCTTTATTCACACACACAAGGGATTTGTAATTCAACAAAGATTCAGCTTTCATCGAAGCGGTTTTACAATATGACCTTTACCTTTCAGGAATGAAAGCAAGTTTGAGGCTAAGTCTGCTGTCAGTGACAGGAATTGAAAGGAATTGATTTGTACAGGTGTGGCCCATTCCTTCTTTACCTCAGACTTAATAAAAGTTAAGAGTGATAAGCAAACAAAAAAGTTAGAGTAGACTTCCAACAGTTTAGTGAAAACACACCTCTGGAGAGTCATAGGGGTCAAAGCGTCCCCAGGGGCTGTGAGGTCGCGATGTCGGGCTGAGTGTAGAATCCAAAGAAACTTGAGAGACAAGCTGATTCCTCAGCGGCAAGGGCTGACACTGCGAGTCGAGTCTTGGGCGATTTGGCCTGGGAGGTATTGTTGGAGAGCCAGTAGGGGGACAGGGGACGGGACGGAGAGGAGGGGGAGTTCCTGCAAAACAGGGAAGCCTCCCATTGGATGCTGTCAGAGCTTCCTCTGCCTTGAGGGAAGGGGAATGAGGGGAATGAGGGGAATGAGGGGAATGAGGGGAATGAGAGACGGGGGGCAGATCTCTCATAGCGTAAGGAAACTGTATGTCCTCCTGGTCCTCGATGGATAGACTGGACTGCTATGACAGAAGCGTGCATGTTAAACAGAGTTCCAGTGATGATTCAACTTCTCACTTCTACTCAGCACTATAAAAGCAGGCTTTCTGTGTACTGATCTGCTTGGGGACTAGAGACACTGGAGACAACAGAGCATTTTTGAAATGTCACAAACTAAATAGCTGAAACCACTGAAAACAATGTCTTCTGTCCTTTAACACTCATCTGTGTCAAGTACTGCAGATGCCATGTCCTTTTATGTCGCTGAATCTTCTCTCCTGATTTCAAGTTTATAGTTAGTTTGAACCAAGACAGAGACTAGGCAGCAGAAAGGAAGCACTTGATCATTTTCAAACTCTGCAGTTCATCCAAACAACGTGGGCTCTGATTAGAAAAAAAACAGCTTCAAATCTAAAAATGTTGAAAAATTAAGAAAAGACAATCCAAAAAACTGTTGTTTTAATATTTTCTACTACTTTTCTGTGCTTGCACAGTGTCTGGTCAAGCTATTCAATTTTTTTTTTAACTTCATTTCAAAATTTTCTACCTGGCAGGTCAGTCCAGAACCAGTACCCTGTTCTTCTTCAACCATGCCTTAGAGGTGTTTTTGAGGACCCTGCTATATATTACTGTGTTTACAAAAAGAAAAAAAACAAAGCATGGATGTCCCTTGACAAGATGTTGATTTTTGCTCTGATATCTCCTCATACTGTTCTGCATTAATACCACCATCACAGACGTTTAAATTACCTTTGCTAAGGGCAACTAAAGCATCCTCAAACTAGTTAGACTAGTTGCTGACTGACGTTTTGATGGCCCTTTTCATCTTTAGTGTGGAGCCCAAGACATTGTCCCCCACAGATGTAAACACCACATCTTGACAAGGTTAACAGAGTTCTTCTTTTTTCTAGCAGCTGTGAGTCCATAGTCTCCATAGTCTTCGACTAAAGTTTCCTACAATAATCGCTTGTCCATGTGCCCATATTGGTTACTGATAAATAACAGTTTTATAACTTTTTCTTCCCATGCATCTCCTTACTAGCACCCTGTGACAAGTATGCAACTTTTTTAGAATAAGCTGCAATTCTGAAATGAAACAAGATGTATGTTAACAAAAGTTGATCGGAAAAAAAATATTGTGCATCTTGTGTTCATATTGTCTAAAAAGTAATAAAAGCAAATGTTTCTTATTTTTTTTAATTATTATTATTTTTAATTTGCATTTTGCATATTGTCCCAACTTGTATTGATTTGGGGTTGTGCATAGTTTTTAAAATTCACCTTAAAGACCTACGAACTGATGCTCATCAGAGGAAATCAAAATGAGCTTCTCTTTTCTTTCAGCGTCACTTTTCCAGTACAAAGAGTGAGAATCTACTTTTTGAGAATAATTTTCCATGTAAGTGAATGTTTGTGAAAACCCTTTAATTATTTTATTATTTTTTCCAGTGGCTTTAGCTCTTAATTTGCAGTTTTCCACTACACTCTTTCTTCACTGATAAGATGTGGCCTCTGATCTCATTATAACATTACAAAGGCCCCAGTCCATCTGTCCAGGAGAGACAAAACAACAAGCTGGAGGCCGGTGGGACAGACCTTCAGGGTGCTAGAGTGCTGCCTTGTCTTCCATATAAGAAACACCTTAATGTGTGGTCAAACTTTCAACAATTAATTCAGTTTCAATGCTTCTGTGTGAACTACTCATTCCAACGCAGCTCTGACGTGAAAACGTCCCCTGAGAGCGACCTGATTCACCGTCACAAGCAGCGAGCAAGACAAACGTCCAACTGCAGACACGGTTAACTTGGTTCAAAGTCGGCGGAGTTGCTCCCGCACGTCTGATCAGGGTTCATCTGGCATCCTTCTACCTGTCAGTTCTCATTACCCAGAAAGCTTTGCAGTAGGCTTAACCCAGATTCTAATACTCTAAGAGGGTGGGGGTTGAAGATTTAACTCCTAAAAACACACACATGCGCACACACACATGCTATAACAAACACTACAGTTAGAGGCTATTTAACAAACTTGTCCTACCTGCTTCTCTGAGAATGTTTCTGTTTTTTTTAGTAGAAAAAAACAAAACAAAACAAAACAAAAAAAGAAAAAACCAAAGCATATATAAATGTGAGTACATTAGACTAGTTCTGAAAGCAAAAGGCACATGAAGACACTGCACTGCAAAATAAACAAGCTGGAGTTAAAACAAACAAACAAAAACCATAAGAAGCTTTACTGCACCCTTTTGTTGAAAAGCAACAAAACTTGAGAATATGAAGGAAAAAAACAGAGCAAACAAGACTTTTATGGAAGTTTCACTTTCTTCTAAGAGCCAAAGTAAATTCCTCTATGAATATCACAAAGTAACAGAGCAGTTTTAAAGGAGGTGAGGCGATTTCCTTTTTCTGAGATAAACACTAATTGTGAAGGAATCAGTAAAAATGCGAAAATATAGAAGTTCAGTGGTCTGGACTCACCTTTTTTATTGCTGCGGAATCTGACTGGAGAGGACATATGTTCCATGTTGCGACCCGGTTTCACACTGTCGCAAGATAAGGCAGTGCACATGACGCACTTTGTGAGCATGTGCATGTATGTGTGTGTGTGCGTGTGTGTGTGTGTGTGTTAGACTGAATTCAGTTTTGAACCGGTATGGAAGAGCTTATTATTTCTTAGAATTATAAATTATTATGTGTGTGTATGAGTGTATACATATATATGTATACATGTA
>JBAMYA010000006.1:3372325-3390617 GCA_037176975.1 Arrhamphus sclerolepis
CTGTGCCTAGAAATTCTGTCCATAAAAGTAATGAACAGAACCGGTGACAAAGGGCAGCCCTGCCGGAGTCCAACATGGAGTCCAACATGCACTAGGAACAAGTCTGACTTACTGCCGGCAATGTGAACCAAGCTCCTGCTCTGGTTGTACATGGACCGCAAAGCCCTTAGCAGAGGGCCGCCGACCCCATACTCCCAGAGCACCTTCCACAGAAGGCCCCGAGGGACACGGTTGAAAGCCTTCTCCAAGTCAACAAAACACATGTGGACTGGTTGGGCAAACTCCCATAAACCCTCCACCTCCTGTACAAGCTCAGGCCCCTTCCCCCTCAGCGAGGTGACATTCCATGTCCCCATAGCCAGAGTTGTTGTCCTGGGATTGGGTCGTCAGGGCCCCCACCCTCAACTGCCACCCGAATCACGCTGCACCACCAGCCCCTTATGGCCCTTCCTGCAGGTGGTGAGCCCACTTGAAAAGGCGCCCATGTCGCTCATTCGGGCTGAGCCCGGCCGGGTCTCGCGGGCAAAGACCTGGCCACCAGGCGCTCGCCTGCGAGCCCCAACCCGAGGCCTGGCTCCAGGGTGGGGCCCCGGTAATGCCAATCCGGGCGATGTCCATGACTTTTGGGTTGTATTTCTCATAAGGGGTTTGTGAATCGCTCTTAGTCTGAGCCCCCGACAACATAGCTCCTAGGATCATTCGCATACTCAAACCCCTCCACCACGATAAGGTGGAGGTTCAAAGAGGAGCAATTTTTAATCCATATTTGCAATAAAAAGTTGTCTCTACATAACTATATACAGTAGTTATTTTACAGTTGGTTATAGATATATGACATTTTACCAGCACATTTTCATAAAATCAATTGAGAAATACTTGTAAACACTCAAAATCTTTACACCTTCAACTCACACGCATAAATGGTTGTTTTTTTTAACCCATTGAGTTTTCTTCTTTGTAAAGTACAAGGCAAGATACAGAAAACTTTGAAATGTACACACACAGCAACTTGTGCCAATGAGGCATAGCATCAAAGTTTGCAAAATCGAGCAGACCTCATTTCAAACCCAAAGTGCAGACTTGGCACAACATTACTACAGTCTCAAAGGTGTAGAGCGTATAGGCGGCACACAAGGATACAGTAGTACAATCTTATCACAGCTGAACATCTGCAGCGCCTTACAATGACTTCATCCCACTAAGGGTTGACTTGGTGATTTGTGAAAATACCAAAGATGAATAACCAGTTTCCTTAATGAGAAAGAGAAGAAACACACAAAAAGATCCTTCAAGTTTTTAGGCTCTTGCATGGACACAATATTGAAGTTAAAACTTGAAAATTCAACTTCAGCGACCTTGAGCAAACTTCGGTTAAGGGTTTTTTGTTTGGTTTGGGTTTTTTTGTCCCTTTTGTGCTTTTAAAAGTGGTGGATAAGTGTGACAAATCAGGAGTGGCACAGTTATTATCAAGGAATGCCATTTTTATATGCATTTAGGGATTGCACTGAAAACCAGAGAAGACTGTGAGAATTGCTTTTCAGGGGGTTCCTGTCAGTTCTGCAAACTGAACTAACTGAACTAATCTCAAACGTATACAGGCCTTAACACTAGCATCTTAACATGGGTGAAAAAGGAGTAGGGTACCATCAGTAAAGTTTACAAACAATATGACTATTTGAATCTTTCCAATGAAGAACCAACTAAAATGATCCAAAATGCCTTTTACAGGTGAAACTCTGATATTACACCAAAAGTAACAAAAAGCCCTGTAGAAATAGGCATATGGTTAATAAAATTGTAAACTCCCCCCCCAAAAATAAAATGTCATTATCTCTGGTGATCTCACCTCTTGCCATGAAAAAAATCATGTGCAACAGTGTTCTAATTATAGCGGCAGAAAAGGTCTGAAAAACACAAACACAATGCTTGTAATAAGAACAGACCTTTTTTTTATTCTCTAGTTTGCCTTTTTCTAAGTAACAGTGACAATGACGTCAGTCCAGCAAAACCTTATCACAAAAAAGAAATTTCCACAGTACCTGTGTTGTGAAGAATTAGACAAAAGTCTGACAGCACAGTGCTTTATCTGATAACATGATTCATTGATATAGCACTAAATTTATACTGCTGTGTCACCTCTCTCCAAACATAACAAGTCGCAGTGATGTGTCCTGCAGGAAATGTGATTGCTAGATTTGTTCTTCTTCGTTTTTAAATTTCCTGCTATTTCTTCATTGTTTTCCAGTCAGGTAGAACAATAGTTTGCTGCAGTGTCTGTAAAACTACAACTTCAACATTTATCAGCTCCAACTGATGTAAAATAAACTTCATTTGCTCGATTGCTATGTCTGAGCTAGATACAGGAAGTAAAAAGGAAACTCAGCACTGCAAGCTACAGCGCTGCAGAAAAAGAATCCATGATGCCACCTAGTGGTTGGTTATAAAATTACAGTGCAACACAGAAGTATGAATCAGACTTTATGCTGTTTGAAGATGAAATAAAGTGTGATAAGCTTACCAGTTATTTCTTGATGAAAGAGTCTGGATCTTCATTCATGCAGATCATCAGGCTTTTGATAATAGACCCTCCATGCATAAATGCCATCACACTATGCAAAGGTAACTAAACAGACATGTTTCCAAATGTGAGTATGATTACATTTTTTTTTTGTGGTTTAACATAACTTGGTGTTTCACTTGAGAGGAAATTAAATGGCAACTTCGTGAAGTGTCTACTGTAGATGCAGCGCATGTGGAGACTTTTTATTTTTATTTTCAGTTCACTAGATTTGTCTGGCAGCTTCTAATTTGTTTAGACAGACAAACAAAAAGAATGATTAAATGGTGATTTTATTTTTTAAATCTTGACACAAGTCCACAGCACAACAGCATTCAGTACTAGAGCCATTAACAACACTGCTGAAAACAATCCTGAAACTACAACGCTAAAAATTGTAAATACGTACGCATTTACTTAGTTTGCTTTCTTGGAACAGGGCAGGCCACCTGTTCATGAACATTTGAGCTTCATGAGCATCTCTGCTGTGATCTTGAATCATCTTTGGGAGAAGCCTTTTTTTCCATTTCTGAGTTTATCACTACCTCATTGTTCTATTTTTAAATTTAATTATTTAATTTAATAATCAGAGCAATTCTTTCCCTCTTGAAGCTTTCAGTTCTTTCAACTTTTTAGGTACAAGGGAATGTAGTTGACCTCAGCCTTTCTTGTTTTCTGTTGTTGGCTGTGGCTTCTCATTGGCCTTCTTAATTGTGCATCACAGAATTCACACAGATTTCAGGATCTGAAAGACTCTGTAAGCAAAGTAAAATGAACAGAATTAGCATTTAAACAAAATAAAACTAATTCTGCTCAACATGCACTTTATTAAGGAGAGGCAGTTACTTACCATCACTAGAAGGCCACAGAGAACTTGGTGGTGGTAACAGTGATGATCATGCTGCAAAATGGGTGATGAATATATAGAATGTTGGTTTAACCCAGAACCCCTGCTAATGGAAACACATCCTTATATGACATTATTTAGCTTATATAACATTAGATACTTAACATGCGTAGGTCATTTTTAGATTAATGTGACAATCTTGTAAGGACTTGTCCACAACTTGTCAATTTAATTTGCAATTAAAACAAACATTCAAAGTCTATTTTCTGAACAAAAATAAGTTAGTAGATGACATAAGTGCTTCAGAATTCCCTGGAGAGGTGGATATACTCTTAATTCTTGTTGCAGCAGCATGTGCAGAAAAATAATAAATGTAGACCAAGAGTGAGGACAGGCACCAACCAGTCGATGACATGCTCAAGCGAATGGTGAGAAGGGAAAATGCAATGTGATTTTATCTGGTCATCCCTGGAGTCCACAGGAAAAAGGGCCCACACATGCATTCAGCCTCACCCATGACAAAAATAGCATTTTTTCCAGAAAGGGAGGACCGCTGGGGTGTGGCGAAGGTAAGCAGGGATCCCAGCATAATGGATGTGGCCTCAGAGAACTCCATCCTCAACTGGATAATTTGTAAAATGACAAAGATTAATTACCATATGCTGATCATATACAATTAGGCAGTCTTAATGACAGTTGTCAGAAAAACAAAAACAACAAAAAAAAAACAGTAGAAACCCAAAGGTTTTAATGTTGACAAACCATAGACACTGGCACCATCTCTCCTGGCAATCGCCTTATGTGGTGCTAATTATAACATAAAAATAAGTTTAAGAATGAGTACATGAAGATAATAATAAACACTGTTGAAATATATATGTAAAAATATGAAAGTAGAATTCTCATTTATAAATAAATAATGGAATAAACAATGATTGGAGAGTCGCAATGCAGTGATGAGCTCTAACAAAAATTAGACCAGCAGTGTCTGAAGGTTCATCCTGTTGATGAGTTCACTTCATAGTTTATATACAACTCCCCTATATAGCAACCGTGAAGTATTGTATTTTACTATTAGTAGGGTGTAATTTTGGCCACAACCTTTGTACATGCACAACAAATTTATGATGCACTCCTCTAAGCACAAACAATCATAAAGTAGGTATTTTTTATACAAAAGAATTACTTCATATAAAAATATTTTTCATAAAAAGGGCCTTGTATGAAAATTTCTTCTGAAAGGCTTTTAAAACAAAACATCCTACTACACACATTTTTTTATGTTCTGCTGATATTTGTACAATGTAAAATGATAAAGGCATTTTGATTCTATCTAGGTTTGAAGTCAGTCCCTCCTGATAATATGTGCAATAATTTGTAATCATTGCTCAGTAGGATGATGACGTCACTGGTCATTACTAGACATCCTGCACAAAACGAATATTGTAAAAGGGAACTTTGTTTAGCATGTTATTAATGCCATTTGTACTCAGTACTCAGCTAAAACTTCTGTACTTAGCTAATACTCTCTTCTGGTCTTTTGTGAATACTTATTGCTTCATGTAAACTTTATTTAAAGTGGATTTGTGACATCAAGTATCAATAAAATCAAAACATAAACTCGCATTGTGGGGCTCATTTATTAAAATCCATAGATCCTGTTGGCTATTTATTCATTGTTTAAACAAAAGTGTATTCAAATCAGCTCCCCGAATAACCTTGGCAAAATCTTGCAGTTAGTTGGTTAATCCTGCTGCCCTGTGTTTTTAGATGTTTTCCTGCTTTCCTGCTCCAACACTCCACTGATGTTGCTGATGCAACTGACTAATCACAGCACACAATAACTAATCTTTCACAACACACAACACTGACAACTGACCAAAACACCTCCAAACAGCAACATCTGTCATATCAGAACTGTCTGTCCTCTTACATTCTTGATTCGGATTGAAGCAGTTTTGACTTTGCATTGCTGCCACCTTGTGTAGATAAAATGTTCTACAGTGTCTTTTCTGAACAGCTCTCATTTTCTTTCTTTCTTTCTTTCTTTCTTTCTTTCTTTCTTTCTTTCTTTCTTTCTTTCTTTCTTTCTTACTTTCTTTCTTTCTTTCTTTCTTTCTTTCTTTCAAGAAAGCTGAAATTTAAAATAAAGGACATCTGAGAACATATTTTACTTTATAATAAGAGGAATATAACAACATTAATCCTGCAGATTTGATTCATATCCTGACCTTATTCTGTTATTGAAATTACATCACGTTACATAGGCAACTTTTAAAAAAAACATACTAAATTTTAAAAAATTGTTCATTTTTTATTCATATATTATGATCATACAAGTGTAAGAATGCAGGATTTTAATTTCAGTTATTTTATGATCACAATCACTAACACGAACGACATGCGCGCGCATGATCATCGACCCGTAGTTTACGTCATCAAAGCTTGTCGACCTAAACAGCATGGAGGATTCGTGTTAGCAAGGGATGTTTGACCTTCCTAAACTTCTTATTTCGGACAAGTTAAAGTAAGTAGATTTGTCCTAGCTCCCGTCTCTCACTGTGAATCTGTATTATAGTCGAATGACGTGGCTGTGCATTGTAATTCATTCCTCTGAAACAATTTCAGACGTCGTTAGCTCCAGAAGCTCCAGTTTGTCGTCATCGTTTTATAATCTCACCTAGCTGCGTGCATTCATGCGAATTTAACTATTTTATACAGAATCTTTTTTTTTTTTTTTTTTTTTTTTTTTAGCACAAAGGTGTACGATTTAGACATTACGGTGGCCTCTCATGTTTTACGATGTTTGTTACAAAGATACCCACCTCCCCTTTTCTCCCCTTCAGGCTTTACCGAAACTGCAGAAATGTCAGTGAAACATGCATCAGTCCATGCTAAATGGATCATAGGTAAGGTGATAGGTACCAAGATGCCCAAGACTGCCAAAGTGAGAGTCACAAGGCTGGTGCTGGATCCTTACCTGCTCAAGGTGAACGTCAGTTTTCATTCAAGGCTGATAAATAGAGAAAAGACAAACGTCATGAGGTTTTAGAAAGGCATAAACATACACACACACACACAGGAAAACGCCATATTACAACGTTGATAACAGTTTTGCTGCATATGCCCCACATGTGCTTTGTTTACTATAGTTTGATAAATATATATGTCTTTCAAGAGAGTCATTTCTTCATCTTCTATTGAGAAAATGAATAAGTTCAGTATATTTGAAGAACTATGTGAATATACAGTAGATTCTTTCATATATTATGTACATTTCTGTACATATGTGAATTTGTTTATGAGTATTGTATCTGAATATTTTCTTTATAGTAACCAGACTTTTATTGTAGTCTGCTTTGGAAGTTTATAATAATAACAATATCCCTTTGAGATTAATGAAGGAATTCTGAATATAGGAGCTATGGCAGGAGGAATCTTTATTGTCTGCTTGAGTTTTTCATAGCGACAAACAGAAACCAGAATATGTGTTTATTTTTGTAGCTCTCAGAGCATCTCATTTTCACTTAAAAAAATCACTGCAAATCCTGTTTCAGACATTTCACTTTGTTAAATCATGCACAGCTTCACAGCTTTAAAGTTTGTCTTATTTTTAATTCATTGGCTCGTCTTTTTTACTTGTTGGACAGTATGAATCATGAAATGGCATTTTGATTAATAAAAAAATTGGAATTGCAAGACATTTTTGCCAAAATGTTGCAAGTTGTGAAGAAGGAGCAATTTTTTTTCACACAAAAAAACCCCAAAACATTAAGATTCTGAAAGAATTATCACCAGTATTAACTATTTACCCCTACTGCAGAACGTTATTGACATTTTCTAAAAGTGAAAGCTGTACCTGGTTGCTGTAGAATTATGATGTATTTTAATAGGCCAAACATTTTCTTCTCTTCCCCCTTAGTACTACAACAAGAGGAAGACCTACTTTGCTCATGATGCTTTACGACAGTGCACTGTGGGAGATATCGTCCTTCTCAAGGCTTTGCTTGAGCCCAGAACCAAGCATGTGAAGCATGAACTGGCTGAGATCGTATACAAAGTTGGTCGTGTAGTTGATCCACTGACAGGAAAACACGTCGCAGGAACTGAGTTTGTTGAACCTCCACTTGACCGTCTGCCAGAAGAGGACACCACGTTGTCAGAAAAACTGCAGGAGCTCAACATTTCTGCTTCTACCAGTGGAGCTGATGCCCTGCCAGGACAAACAAGCACATCATGACAGGAAACTGTTCCACCACTTCCGAGTAAATACCACTCTGCAGTGTTTTTATTGCAGGTGTTAATTTTAGAAAATATGTTTATAAGCCAACAATCTAGTTCTACTGTGTGTATGAGTATAGCATAAATATAATTTATGTGCTACCCACTCATGTTCATTTGAATTGAAGACACAATTCTGAGTCATTCACAATAAAAATGACGGGAGGTGGGATTGTGTCCTTCACAACCATGTATGTGTGGCACTGGGCTCTGGATGTGGTGAAAGCGTGTGACAGGAGCATGCAGAAGAGTGGCAAAATGCAAATAAGTGATGCCGACGACGGAAGAAGGGGACTTAACTTGGGTGATTAGTGCACAATAAACTTGACATGGCTTTCAATCTGGTCTAATTTATCATTTGTTCACAATTTGTGAGTAGTGAATGAATGGCAGTCTCAAGTCTTTGTCTTCAACTCCTAAGTCAGAAATTTCAAGTCCTTTTAACAATGGTGCAGCTGTATCTTAAATGTAAATACACAGGAGAAAGACATCTTGCACTTGTTAAATCGTGTTGAATGACACTAATTGATTTGTGTACACTTTTTAAAAAACGCGTTCAGTTTTGGGTGAAATATCAAGTGTTTTCAAGTCAGCAGGCTTAAGTCCAAGTGAGATACAAGTCACTAGTGTAAAAAATCCAAGTTGCAAGCCATTTTTCATTTTTGTCAAGTTATGTATAAAGTCATCAAATTAATGACTCGAGTCCACACTTTTGAAAAAAACTGTATGTATTTATGTTATGCAGCATGTAGTGGTTGAAAAAAAAAAAAAAGTTTTTCAAACAAACTCGCTGAAAGACTTATAACCAAAGGACTGTAAATTCTGACATGTCATCCAGCCTACAGCGACTTGCCTTCGGGAACCTCATAAAACACGCTCGACATAAAATTTCGAGGACTGTCGCGCTTCCGTAAAAACTTAGTTCCAGCGTTTCAAATTTAGTACGCCACGTTCACAGAAAAACCTCCACCTGAGGTCACGTTCGTGTCAGCTGGTCCGCGAGAAGCAACTGCGGCTGCAGCCGAGAGTCAAACAAACAACCTCCAGACCTCAGCTGTTCTCAGCGGAACATGGCGACCCGAGTCCTTCAGAGAGTGGGCAAAGGCCTTCACGGGACGAGGAATGCACTGCACGCCAACGGGCCGGTCACCGTCACATTCAGGTTAGACTTTAACAGACTGCCGAGCAGAGTTATGAGAGGAGCGGAGATAATGAAGAGCTGTTTTCAAGTTGAGATGAATGATAAACTCGTCTAACTGTGCTAGTGGCTGAGCTAACGTAGCTAGCGCTAGCTCCAAACTTGCTAACTTTCAGTGAGTTTTTTGTCTTAAAGACCGCGAAGCTATCCCCTTGTTACACTGCAATTTTCTTTTTGTGCAGCGTATGACAGAAGAAGTCATGTATAGATACATTATGAAATCATAACTTGAGTTTGTCGGTCCAGGATGTTTTAAACTTCAAGGTCAAAACTGTAAATCGCTGCACAGCAGAACTTGTTTTGAGTGTCTGGTGATGGACATCCTTGACATATCTATGTCTTTAACAGAGTTAAGAGGAAAATACTTTTTGTTTTAAAATAAATGCATAGATTTACATAAAATTGAATTATAATGAAAATTAGTTTTATTAATGGATAAGTTGTTAAGTGGACTACTAACTGAAAAACAACAGTGTGGAAGTAGCACGAACAACATCTAGAGATTTATTTTATTGGTAGGTAGTTGTGTATTCAGTTAATTACCAGAAAACTGTCGTGCAGTAAGGAATAGAACTTTAAAGTCCACGTAGACTAATCTCGTGGTCATGTGCTGCGTGTGCGGGTCATTATTGGCTTTTCTGTTGCCATTGTGAAAGTAGATACTGCATGTGATCATAAATACATTACTGATTATTACCTGTTGTAACTAAAAATGGGGTTCTATAGTTTTACAGTAACAAGCCAGATTGTCTCAGAATATAATATTCAAAGTTTTTTTTTTTTTTCTTTTTCTTTTTCAGTTATTATTTCCAAGTTTATGGATGGTACTAACTTATACTATCAAACTGATCAGTTTAAAGACGGCAAGAGTAAAAGCCTCTACCTAAACTTGGAGAAGAATGTTAAATTTCATCTAAGGAAGTATATCCTGATTATTACAGCATTTTAGGGTACTGGAGAGGTTTAAAATCCTTAACATAACAGTTGTGAAGACTTTAACATGATCAGGAATCATTTACCAAATCAGCTACCTTGAATGCTAACAAATAATGATAGGGGAACATGTTTTCATAGAATATTATCATTAATTTATACTGCGTAATGGGGATAGGGCCTGTCTAATTCCTGTGAGGAATTTTCTTATTGACAGACTTTTGAACTAATTTGACAAAAGTGAACTTAATTGAATTATACTTAACTAATCTTCAAATGATTATTTATATTGTTGCAGTGTAAATTACTTATAATACAGGTGACAAAGGCGAACTTTCATTTGGAAGCACGGACTGAAAGTTATAGCCAGCAGTTCGACATCGGGGTTGCAGAGGTGTCCTGTCATAGCATTATGTCCATGATCACACTGTCTGCTGTCAACAAACTCTGCAAGCCCACATCCATCATTTCTGGGGGGAGCAGAGGTCTGCTGTCTCCCTGTGCTGCCCAAAATCTGTTTAGACAGACGCTGGAGTCAGTAGCATGCTCCTGCCAACATGTCTTGTGCAAAAAAGCAAATCACAATACTACATTCCCTATCCTCCCTCTGACTTCCTATAACCACAAGCTGAATTGTACATCCAAGTCATCTTTCATAATTTGAAGAGGAAAAAACATAGTAAACATCTTCCTCCTTGATGTCTGGTTTGGGGTCTAATTCTTGATGGTAGATGGTTGTTAGAAAGCTCAGTCAATCGTCTTCAACAACTTTCCTATTTGTGCTGTCTACTCTTAGTAACTATTATTAAAGAAGTGTCTGAATTAGCAGTAAACATCATGCAAACCAGTTTTGAAATTGGTTAAATAGAGGAATGAATGAGTGTTAAATACTGAGCAGAAAAACCAAGATAGTACAAAGGCAGGCAAAATATGACCAGAGCCATTGCACCAGGCTGCCAATAGACCAGCATCATTATTAGATTATATATACATGTGCAATAAGGTTACATTGTCAGTGTACAATAGTAGCTGGTGAACATCATACCCTACTTACAAGATGAAAGTATCATAAAGGAATGCATCCAAATGGGTAAAAACATTAATTTGAAGATGAAAAGGGTAAGGGAAACGTGGGGTGGTTAAATAAAGTACACTGTTGCAGAGCTTTTATGTTTGTGGTGTTTAATTGTAGAGCAGAAAATAATGCAAATGTTTCCTTTTTTTTTTTTTTCCTGCCACAGGAACCTCTCAGGATTGAAATCTCTTTTTGTTAGAAAAGTCATCCCACGAAAAGATGCTCACTCTCATCTTCTCGCCAAGAAAGAGGACAACAATCTGTACAAAATACAGTGTATGTGTAGTCTTGCTCTCATTGTGGTAAATGTAAAATATTACCCTTACTGTGAATACTTGCGTGAAACTTTGAAATTGTGTATGTTTTTGTTTTTTACAGTTCACAATGTAAAACCAGAGTGCCTTGATGCTTACAATGAACTTTGGTAAGAAAATCCAGTTCCTTAATAAACTTATTTCAAATTCCCTGAACAAGCTTTGATTTAGTGTGAATATTTTGTTACCGCTGTTTGTGTTGTTTGTGTTCAGTGAGGCTGTTTTGCCCACAATTCATGCTGATCCTGAATATCCTTGTGAGCTTGTGGGCACCTGGAACACATGGTACGGAGAGCAGGATCAGGCTGGTAAGAGAGTTTGCAACTTATCTAAAAGTTACATTGGCCGCATTTTTTTTCTTTTCACAATACAACTGATAAATTTCTCATTAATGGCAGTTTTTTGCATGATTGAAAAGAAAAACAATCTTGGAAGCCTAAGAACGATGGCAGGTTGGGTTCTGATGAAAGGGAAACGGTAGTTAAGTTCATTAAATATTGCAATTGTTACTGGAGTTTTTGTCTGCGCTACTAAAGTAAAGCTTATAAGTGGGGCCTTAAATTGTTAGCAGTTCTCTTAGCTGTAAACAAGTTGTGATTTCACACTGACAACAAAAAGTGATGTGATTTATTATCTGACACTCCTGGGAAGTTTATCAAATTAAGACAAGTAATTGATCAAAGCAGGAAATATAGATTAGTGGTTCCTCTGCCATCAGCGTTTGATTTCTTTTAAGGTAGCTGCACTCAGACTTTACCAATCAACAAATTAGAAATGATCAATCATTAATGGCTTCGGCAGTAGTAAAGGGAACAAATAAGTAAGCAGAAAGTAGTATTATATGTTACACATTTACACCTTGACAAATGCAAATATTTTCTTGACACTTTTATGCAGATAGCAGTTTAATATAAAGAAGACATTTTTGAATGCTGTTTTTTGTCGAGATTTCATGGAGTGAAACAAAAAAATTAAAGCAGCACAAAAGACTTGTTAAAGTTAGAAAAAATTCAATTGTTTTTGATGGAATATTTTCTTGTCCTTTGGAAGCATTGTCTAGGTGTCAAAGGTCCTCTGTTTATGTTACCCACAAAAACCATTTTGAATACGGCCCCAGTTATCTCTTCTGACAGCTGCGAACTACTTATGGCACAACGTCACATGTCAACGACGAATCTAGCTCAGTTTCTGTGGACATTGTGGCAGAGGCAATTAATCGACTTAAGAAGTTAATGATGTATAGAAACAAGAGAGCTTAAAATGATAAAAAGAAATTGTGCTACTGTAAGAGTAAATGATATAAAGGGAAATAATAATATAAAGGGAAAATTTCTTCCTTTTTTTTTTCTTTTTCATATTTGTTGAATTGACTGAGTTAAAGCAGAACATAGGACTTTTGTTCAGGTTGTCAGTTTCAGTTTCATTTGAGGAGATATTTGCTTACTTTTATGAAGCATCATCTAGCTGCAGCGATCGTCGTGCCTGCTATCGGCACAAACCAAAGTTAAGTCCGTGCCCCGTCCCCATCGAGACAACTGCGTTTGGTTATAGTTCTGTGTCGCACATGAACAACAATGAAATTCACGGCAAAGGCAGCTAATAGTTATTAATTAATGAGCTATAAGATAAATAAATGAAATGCTCAAGGAATTAATGATGGATGAGACCTAGCAAAAGTAAACGTTAACCAGTGTTTTAAAAGCGACCTAATCTCTGCTGCCTGTAGGGGGACACAAAGTGCAAAAGTTCATTTTGACAGCCAGAGCAGTGAAGGAAAATATAATGTAGACACTGTTTTTAAAGTTGTAACAATATTATCCTGACTTGTATTTTATAAACTTACAGTTTAAAAAGTGAATGGATTTTTATTGTTTGTTGCTACAGGGAGTCATTTCATGCACATTTATTTAACCCCTTTTTAGTCCTTGTCTTCTTGATTAAGGGCCATTTACAATCCTAAAACTCTGTTCGCTCAAAGCTAAATTACTTATGTGATTCTCTCTAAACCTCTCCAAGATCTGGTGGCATGTTATTGTATTTTATATGACTTTTTTGTGTAGAATCTAATGGGGCGAAATTAGTAATTTGTAAATAAGCCCAGGCCTTTTTCACACTGGAAAAGAAACTCATGCTTAATGACTATAATGTCTAACATGGACACTCTGATTGTAACAGCAATGACTCATGGACGAAACGATTTGCGACTGATATCTACCAGGATGCAAGACAGCTGTTTGGACTTCTGACAAAGGGCCTGTCAGAAATACTCAATTAGCCTATTAAAAAGCTACTTTAAGGAGACTAATCATTTACTGAAGTTAAGTAGTGGAAACACAAAGGTCAGTTTAAAATTTAACCTCTAAATTAGGGTAAAGCTGAGGTAACTGTTTGATTTAAAAATTCACAAGCCAAACATTAATTCTGGATGTGGATTGTACCAGAAATTGAAACTTGTTCTTTAATTTGCACGTTAAAATGGTTTCCATCTGTAGTCTTACTAAATCTTGCCCACTAGTGATGCTGAAAAACTGGTCCATGGTTTTGTCGCATCTAGACTGGACGAATGCGGTGCTATTTTAGTTTCTCTTAACATGGTACTGACATCTTGAAAGCCATACTCCCGTGTTTCAGATTTTGGAAGCTAACATTAAGACCTGCTGCCTGCATGTACAACATTTCACTGAAGTTTGCACGTATGGTTTTGCATTGGTGGGTTCTGCTGCTGATGGTGGAACTGATAATGGATTGTAAATCAAAATTGCAAACTTCTTACTGATAAAAGATAAAAATTAAATTAAGAACTCCAACAGAAGATGTATGTAGCCAATGAGGCAGGTGCTACCTCTAGACTGACCAGAAACATAAACACAAACTGCAGGACCAACGGTACTGCCATTGGTGTTTATGTAACGTCTACCCATCATTAATGTTCATTATTGATGGCAAAGCTCTCTGCATCTATCAAGTGTGTTCTTATTTATTTGTACCTATAAATGTGGTTAAATTCTTTTTTTCTGTTATATACTTAGGGCTGTACGATATGGCTGAATTTTCAATCATAATGTATTTCTTACTTTTGTTTGATACAATATTATTCCGAATTAGATATGAATAATGTGAAAACCATGTAGAAATGGCTAAAATTGTCCAGTAGCCAAAAACCTCCAGAAAAAATGAAATTGCCAAATCAATTAAACCTCATCCTATTAAAATATGTAACGTTTTAGATATAAAAAGGCTAGAAACAAAACAAAACAAAAACATTTATTTCAATTCATAATGGAGACATGGGTCAATACCATCAAACAAACTTTTTCAAGCATTGTAATAGTAATAATGTATATGAAAATATTGAAAATGTGTTTAAAAGTCATATTGTCATTATTGAAACAGTTTATCTTGCGATATATATGTTGGTATTGAATTATTTTTCAGTCCTACATAGACTCATCCATATTACATAGGCTCTTTAAGTATACACATTCATACATCATATAATTTATAATTAAGATGCAGAAATTGGAGGAATATTTTAAACAACTGCAACTGCTTTCTGAATTAGTCACACTGATTCTCATTCCTTCTTTGCTTCAGAAAGAGGAACAAAAAGAGGGCGGACCTTTTTATATGTGTAACCGTAGTGACTTAAGTAAACGTGGCAGTTGAATGCATGACTGCAGTCTCTTTAGGAGCATGACAGTCAGCCCCATGGCAGCTTATAGGGATAGAAATGAGATGGAGGATAATTAAAGTTTTCTGGCGCTTTGAAAGCTCTATGAAATGGCACTGAGTGACATGGAAACACCTCTTGCTGGCATATGTTTGACTCCAAGGATGTAAATAATCTCATAACATAAATAGTTTTTCCTCTGTGATGTAAACCAGTGTCACAGCTCTTATGTTTCAGTTAAATATAGCCATGACTGTCTTTTACTTTTCCTGGCCACTTTCCATTTAATACTGTGGTGACATTTGTCATTCTTTAGTTGTAATCTAATGTTACAGTATCATTGTGTTAGTAGCAGCAGTGAAGAGAATATAAAACTATACAGATGTGAAATTTCTGCACCTTCATAAGAGCACTGAAACTAAATACTGTCCAGCTCTTCGTAGAAGATGACATGTCTGGACGATAAGAATCACTTTTGGCTAAAACCTTCAGGATAAGCAATTTGCGTTGATGTTTCAATTTCCAGACTTTTATCTTCAAATAGACAGTTTGATTTACTTCTCTACATTGTAATAGGTTTTATGTTTATATTCTGAATGAATTGGCAGATGTAAAAGCTTTTCTGCATGATGGAAAGAGCATTTAAATACCTTTTTAATGTTACTTAAATACTAAATGCATTAAGGTGGTGGGGTTTTCTACTTATTTTGTGTTTTTATGGTTATTTCTTTTGTGTTTCCCCTACCACATTTTTCTTTGATTCTCTTTACGCTTTATAAGAAAATGATTGCAGATTTAAATTTGATAGAATACCTAGCCCAAAGAAGGACGACGCATGTTCAAGAGCTGCATTATTCCTGGCTCTTCTGCTCCTCTCTATTCTAGTTCACCTATGGAGATATCGGGGAGGATACCCGGCTCTCACTGAAGTCATGAACAAACTCAGGCAGAATAAGGTAACAGGGGTTCGGATTAGATCAGCTCACTGGCGGCTGGTGAAATGTAGGCCAGCGTTTCCAGCAGTGCAATCCCTAAATTAGACCCCTAGGCAAGCCTTTATCCATGTGTTTCACCAACTTTAGCTGTGTTTTTCCTAGCCTTTTGATGTGATTTTTAGTTTGGTGCAATTACCTTTAAAACATATTTATAGTTCAGTTGTATGCTGTAGATGAGGTAAGTACAGTACAGTATAGTAGTTAATCCTGTCTGTGATTAATTTGCACACATATTTGAATAAGTTTTACTATTACTTCCTGAGTCTTGTCTTGCTGAACACATTCTTCATTTTGAAAAAAGCCTGAACATTAACTCATCAATCGTATTATTCAAGACCAAAAATTTAAATGTAATTGTTCCGACAGAGCTGTAAACATTACACAATACAAAGTTATTTTGTATTTTGTGAATACAATCATTCTATTCTATCACTATTTTTATTGGATTACATAAAAAGAAGTGATTAGTGGTTGTAGGTGTACAGATATTTATGCCTTTAAACCGTTTGATATCATTCTAGATGGCTTTATTATGATTGCAATAATCTAAGTTGTATTTATTTATTTATTTAGTGTTGTGTGTTTTCATTTATCTTCGCTGTAGGAGTTTTTGGAGTACAGAAATGAGAGAGGGAAGATGCTGCTGTCTCGTAGGAACCAGCTGCTGCACGAGTTCAGTTTTTGGAATGAACCCGTCCCTCGTCCTGGACCCAACATCTATGAGCTCCGGTCATACCAGCTTAGGGTAATCTTCTCTGTCGTACATTCGCTGGCTTGTCTGATGTCTAAGATGTCTTTCCTGTGTTGCTGCAGGGAACATTCAAATAACTCATTGTCCCTCTTTGCCATCTTGCACTTTAATTTTAGCCAGGGACGATGATTGAATGGGGAAATTACTGGTAAGACCTACCTTTTTTTTTTTTCTAAATATAATTTTCTCGTTGCTTTTCTTTAAACAGAAGCTACCATGTTATGCTATTTTTCTTTGTAAAAAAAGAAAAAAAAGAAAATCTCCATCAGTGGTTAATGATTCCCCCTCTCTCTCCTTTTGTAATTAAAGATTGCGATCTTGTATTTTACGCACGACATTTAGAATGTCAAAAATAAATGCAAATTAGATCTAACTTATTGAACATCAATAAATATTTAAAAATGGTTTGATTTAACAAATGCGAACAGTAAATGTACTCCAAATATTGGGACCAGTATAATGTTTAAATGATTAATTAAAGCAGTACATCAACCAATAAATAAATAAACAAGCAAATAAAACTTACTTATTAATTTTTTAGGACCTGTGTTAACCTGTGAACTGAGTAGGAGGGCATCACAAGTTAAACTACCAATAAGCAATCCACCATCTCAAAGGTTTTGAAATCTTTTACGGTGCACATTATTGAAAAGTTTCCCAGTTTAAATATTGCTATGGTTCTACAACGATGTAGTGATGGGAAGATGTGTTGCGCTAAAGTAGTGCGAGGTGTTGTAGTGTGGAATAACAGCAGTAAATACTTTTAAGTAACTGACTATGTATATAATATAAAGATAAGATGAAGTCAAACTAGAACTCTGTGGAAATATTAGTTTAAATGTGACGAAATGAAGATCATAGATGAACAGCCTACCTAAAGTACAGCATGGTGGAGGTTCTATCATGATGTGGTGCTGCACCTTGAACTGAGGGTATTGAACATACCAAACTTAAAAGACTGTTTTGATATCTGAACATGACAGACATTTGAAAGCAAAATGTGATAAACTGTCAGAAAACTAAATCTATAATAAATCTCAAATTAGTCAGGTGTTTTGTTAATCAGTTTTGTTCAAATTAAGAGCAGTTATCATTTACAATTTAAAAATGTTCTCATTGTCTCGTACTGCTTTATTGGCTTTACAGATGGTTGCTGATGGATATGAGATGATGGTACTTCTTAAGCTCACATGACTCTTAAGCATGACGAGATTTATCAGAGAATTTGTTGATCTCAAGCATAATTTATCATTCTTGTAATTTGCGATTCGATTCACCTGATTATGATTTGGTATTTGCCTTGTGTAATTTTGGCTGCAATAAAACAAAATGTGCCAAAAAAGATTCAAATAATCCTTAAACTCCAGCATGAAAATGTGATGTTCTGACTTGACATAAATTTATGGGATGGGACTGTATCACATTTGTACAGAAGTCCTGAAGGGTCATACGTGCATACATTTTATTTCCTCCGTTTTCCTGTGATAACGACATAACTCCGCCGTTTTCTCGTGATAACGAGTTATTTTTTCCTCCGTTTTCCCGTGATAATTAGATAATTAATTTGAGATCTCAAGAAAACAAAGAAAAAAAGTCTGCACACTTAGATCCATGCAAACAAGTGTATTTTTCACCAAGCTTTTGGTCTATCGACCTTCATCAGGGCATTGC
>JBAMYA010000006.1:3407539-3425608 GCA_037176975.1 Arrhamphus sclerolepis
CTCAAGAAAACTAAGAAAAAAAGTCTCTGCACACTTAGATCCACGCAAACAAGTGTATTTTTCACCAAGCTTTCGGTATATCGACCTTCATCAGGGCATTGCAATACCCTTGAGATCTCAAATTAATTATTTCGTTATCACGTGAAAATGGAGGAAAAAATAAGTCGAAAATGGTGGAGTTATGTCATTATCACGGGAAAATTATCTTGTTATCACGGGAAAACGGAGGAAAAACAACTTGCTATCACGGGAAAACGGGGGAAATAAAATGTATGCATGTATGGCCCTTTAGGGCTTCCGTAGGAAATGTCCTGTCATCTGACAAATCAAGTCTGAAATCAGAAACAGCCTGGAGAAAATAAAATAAACTGTAATTATGAAACACACAGAGTACAGAATGTTACTGGTCCATCACAAAATAAAACAGAACACGGAATGTTCAACTGAATTCTATGACATCACAGGACTCTTATTCCATCCTGTATATCTCATAATATACCTAACTGCATCTTTATCAGTCATACACAGAGATCTGAGTGAGACTACTCACAATTATTTCTACTTGTGAACAATCCAGTTATGCTTTGTGAAGAGACTGAGAAAATGTACAACACCAATCAATTACGAAAGGGGATCAAGGTTAACTGCAACCAAGACAATGTAAGTAACACAGCCCATTAATATCTAATCTTCCTTATGTTAAACCTAGTTTTTCGTGTATTGGTTATTAATTCATACAGTTTTCATTTATCATCCTTTGAAATTTTTTTTTTTTTAAAGGAGCAGAATCTTGATGGTTTCATGACTCCACATGAAACCACAAGCAATTCTGTTCTGGAGCAGCTTGCAAATGATAATAACACCCAATGCCCGTATCAACCACCAAATGCTTTAAGGAGGAGAACAAACTTCCCTCGGCGAGGATGGAAAGTCGGCCCTATTTTGGAGGAAGGCCACCTGAGGAGTATTGAAAATTTGGATGAGGAAAAAGACAATTTAATGTGGACAAAGCTGCTCCATGACAGTCAGATGGCTGCATTTACATGCAAGCACGCTCAAATGGCAGATGGAGACAGGAGTCCAACGCTGTCAGTATGTTCAGTGGACAGCTTCAACTCTGTAACTGCGGAGCTACGGTCCATTTCGGCACTGAGTAACCCTTTTAAGGTGCCAGTGACATTACCTTTGGAGAAGACAACATTTCACACACCAATTCGTAAAAAGAAACCAGTCACACCATCCACCTCTCATATATCAAGCACACAAAGTGAGAAAAGAAAGTCGCGCCTGCCTGTGTTTTCTGCAAAAGTTGTCGGAGCCCGTAAGCATTTTGTTATTGGCTTAATTGTCAGATTCACATGTTGGACGGTAGATATTGTTTGAATTTCAAATCATGTTTTAATGGGCCTTCTCCATAGATCCATGCATTTACATTTTAACTGAAGTAAAACTGCAGCAGAATTTAATATTTTATTGGTTATTTTAACAGAAAAGGCAGTAGCCGATGGAATCATGCTCCAGTCAGCAAACAGAAAGGTCCATGCTATTTTGAAAACGGTAAAGAAACTCTTGCCTGCAGTCCATCTTCCTCGACTTCCCAATCCTGCAAAGATGACCTCTGTGGTCAAGCCTTTGGCCCAAACATGTCAGGTTATGAAGAAAAAATCTGAACCTTTAACGCTTAAGCACCCTGCAAAGCATGTTACTGAAGCAGGTATATTTGTCCATACCTTAATTGAGTAGCATTACAAATACATATAGACTGAAACAAGAAGTAGAGCTATGCAGTATTTTGAGTTAAAGAGACTGATTTTTAGGCAGGAAGACAGAAAGTGGCAGTCTGAGGATGGCAGAGAAAGAGATGGTTGTCCTGGAGCCAATGACCAGTCCTCAGAAGAGCCTCCGTCTTTGCTTTCAGCTTCTATCCTCAGATAACTGGTAAGATACAGATTTCACAAGATTTTGAATCCCAGTCTTTTTTGACCATTAGTGTTGCACTCATCGTTTCCAGCATGATTAATTTAATCTCTTCTTGGAAATACCAGGAGGACGAAAATGGAGAGCTTCCTCATCGTTCAGGCTCTGGCTCAGCACCACTCAGGAGTCTTGAAGACCAAACTGCATAAAATGTGTCTGGACCTCTGCAAGGAGGTACGGCACACATATTTCTCTTGTATCTGTGTTTGGATTTGAATAAGCGAGTGTGAAGTCCACAGTCTTAAACAATGCCCATTTGTCCCATACAGGTGAAAAACCTACGGTCCTCGGTGGCCTGCGGGGCCATCAACACTGTAACTGATCTTTATATTCACCTTGAAAAGGCCATGGACCCAGAAGTAGAGGGAACGGGTCGAGCGCTGCTGCTGAAACTGGCACAAACAAAAAATGCTTTCATTCATCAGCAGGTCAATCTGGCCTTAGACGCCATGGTGGTGCACTGCACTCATCGACGGGTCATGAGCGCTCTGCTGAACACAGGGCTGAGGTGAGGGGCGACCCTGCATTCATCTCATCAGAACAAAACGTTTGCTTGTAATAAAAGGCAGCAAAATGTCATCTGATTTCTGTCTCACTCTTTTGTCCACTTTCTTCCGCAGCCACTGCTGTACTGCAGTAAGAGAAAGTACGGCTCAGCATCTACACCAGGTGTTCGACACCATCGGTGCTTCTTGTATCTTGACAGCAGGAAGGATATTAACTGAACACTTCATCACTGCTGTCGCTAAAATGTCTCTGGATGCTGCCCCGACAGTGAGGTAAATTTTAAAGTTGAATTCATTTTGAAATGCTCTCATATATATTAAAGGTCTGTGATGATAGAAATATTTCCCTCTCTTTCAAGTGTTCATATTATTATTATTTTTTATAAAAAAAAAACAAAAAAAAACAAAAAAAAAAAACTGTACTTAAACGTGAATCGTACTCTTCCAAAGGCATCACGGACAAACGGTCCTCCAGGAATTGGCCCTCCACCTGGACTTTCTTAACCTGTGGATGAAGATCGTTCCTGATAAGGACAGAAGACCTCTTGACAAGATTTTAAACAAAGCCAAGAACCGTTCTGGATGACAAAACCCTTTTTTCCATTAACACACCAGAAACACACCATGGGATAAACAACTCCCAGTATAGTCTCTCTTTTATGGAATAAACCTGTTCCAATAAATATCTTACATCCAGGTTTTCACTCTGAATGATAATTTCTGATTTCACATTAGAATTACAAGTACAGGGAATACACTTTATTTGTAGGTTTTTTTGGTATTTAAAAACTATGAATTAGCCATGTTATGGTGATTTAGGTGGAATTTATTTGTACAATGCGATGACGTGCATAAAAATGTTGACAGGGAATTGAATTTGTTTTTTTTCTCATATGAAAACGCAGTTAAACTTTGGGTCATGTGATTACCCATTTTAGTGGGAAATGCCCAGGTCTGCTTTAGGAATCTGAAGAAGGAATTGACTCAAACAACAGACAAAACTTTGTATGCGATTATGGTTTGAATGTAAACAAACAGTGAGTCCTAAAGTGATTACAATGGGTCTGGGAAAAACACTCCTACCTCCACTCTTTCTTTCTCTCATGCAAATACAGCTGGGAAGAGAAATTAGTGTAAAAAGCACATTTCAGTCCACTGATGCTGTTTTTCAATATTGTAAATGGGAACTTCCAGCTCCTAACTCGAAAAAACTATATTAATAAGGACTCATAATAACTATTCCCCACCTGAAAGGTTTTATTTCATATAACTACAGATTTGACAGATATACACCTTATTTTACATCATTTGTTACACAATTCTTATGCCCATGCATTTTACATCAGTTTGGTCCATACACAAGAATTCACGTGTACATTTTAACATCTTAACACAATATGCCGTTTACCAAACAGCTTTATTGGTGTATATTACTCTGGTTTACACGACATTCTTACAGTTTTTACTCCCTCTTGTTTGGTCTGAGATTCCGCTTCTGTTGTGCAGCAACCAGCAATTTTCTACGGAGGAATTTTACACCTTTTTATGGTTTACATGGGAGTTACTGCATTTCTATATGTCATTTTTACTGTAACATACCTCTGTATGTAGCAATAAAATCATGAATACCTCAAATCATATTGTCCGTGAATTAACTTCAAAATCTTCGTGCCTGTGTGATTAAAGAAAGCAGATTTCTTTTAGAGTGCTTTGGATAATTATTCAAATATTATAGTTTTTTATAGAGGTACACTGCTCCCGATATGTAGCCATCCTCCTTCTCTGATACAGCCCTCTCCCATTCGTCCACTTCAGTCACCTCCACACAAGTCCAGAGCCCCTCTTCCTCCATCCGCTTCAGCTCGTTCACAAGGATGGCTTTGTATTCCAGGTTGTCCTGGTTACTTCTGGTTGTCATGCAAACGAGTCCACCTAGTAGAAAGATGCAAGAGTGAAACAAAGTAGTGGGGTGGGAAGAACTCAGCTACAATAAAGTAGGTTCATACTGCTTTGATCAGTAATGAATTATCAGAATTTAAGCTTAAGCGCAAAACAAACAAACAAACAAGCCAAACCAAACTCTGACCTGGTTTGGAGGCCTTGCACAAGTCTCTGACCACACCAACAGGAACCTGACCAACACTCAGTGCTCCCACAATCACAACCACATCAAACGTACCGTCTAGGGATAAGAAGGCAGAAAAGACTTTCAACCAAAATATGCATGCTGAATAAAGCCATGTTGTCTGAGGATCACGTTGGATCATGTTGAATTACCCCAATGCGCAGGGAGCGCCTCCTCCCCCAGCAACAACTGTTTCAAGTCCTGGTACAACCTGCTCTCGTTGGCCACATCAAGCATAGCCTCGCTTCCATCAACACCCACAAAATGTCCAAATCCATGTCTTTTCATCTGGGCAATAAAGACACATTTTCTCATTAGTGACTTCGCTTAAAACCAAAACTATGAGGGAAAAAAAAAGGTTATCACATAATAGGAAATTAGTTGATATTTACTGAAAATACTGCATCTTCAACACTGAAGCAGATTCAACACAGAAGTTATACATTACAGACTTCCTTAAACTGGAAGAGTCTTTTTAAAAGGTTTTGCTGAATATTATATTATCATATTGTGACTGTAACTGGGCAGATACTATTGTTTCAGACTCCCATTAGCACAGATACGAGTTACCTGCTTTGCCACAAGTCCCGTACCACAGGCCACATCCAACACAACAGCTGTTTCTCGTGTACCACTGAAATTTGACAAAATGCTGTTTGTTGCCATACTTGGTGCACGGTAGTCCAGAACTGCCACATCCTGTTCAAAAGTGGGCAAAGACAGAAATGTGTACAATTATTTGAGTATAATCATTTTTATTAAAACAGTCATGATGGTCACCTGAAATATTCTTAAAGGAAGGAGAATGTGTGATACACATTTTTCTTAAAAAGTATTTATCTGATCCATGTGTGTTATACTGTAGTTGCACAATGAAACTGTTTTTTAAAGTAAAAGTTGTAAAAAGCTTCAGTATTGACTGGCTGTTGATTGGATCAGCTGAAAGGAAACTGTACACTACTGTGATTGGGTATAGTGTTTTGTAAATCATCTTTGATTCGTCACTTTTATATTAGCAGGGCTTTTGTCATCAAGATTCATGTTTAAGACAACACTAAACCTTTTACATTTTTTTATGCCATGCTATAAACTAAGGGAGGCCATAAAGGTGGCCCACTACTATATTTTGTACTTCTACTGCTAGCCTAGCTTTCATGTATCGGAAAATAACAACTTCTACTGGCAAAATACAGCGTTTTAAGTGAGAAGATGAATGACTAAGATAACATGTTGTTATGTCTTAGGTGAAAGCACACATACCGTAATTAAAGCTCTAATAATATAGTTCTAATTTCTTGCAGACATGATAGTTGTTTCAATATTAAAACTGGCAATACCTAATTTTAACCAAAACAAACAAACAAACTATTATAAATCCTTCCGCATATCAAAGTTTGGAAGGCAGAGATGTAAATCCATCATAATATCCAAATATGGCCCAGATAATGTCTCTTTTAATTTTATTTTATGTTTTTTAAGTTATGGTTTTATGTTTTGAAGCTGATTTTATACAGATTGTATACTCTAACCTGATTTTATTTGTGACTTTCTTTAGTTGTGGTTGTAAACTGTTCTTTTCTTTATTTTTATTAACCTTTTTGATGTAAAGAACTTTGGGTGCAAACTAGTTATTGTAAGGCGCTATATAAATAAATGTTGATTGATTGATTGATTGGAGAACTTAAAAAATGAGTAAACCTCATGTGTTACATGAAGCTGGGAGGGATCACAAAAACACAAAAATCACAGAATACATGTTTTAGGCTAACTGCATAAGGTATAAGACACATTGTACTTAGCAAGAAGAAGAAGAAAAAGAAGACAATGCAATCATCCAACATAATTTTCCTTACCTGGTCATACTTATCCGCCCAGGAGTTGTAGAAGTTTACCTTTTCTCTTGACGTGGTGCTTTCATGAGCTGATAAGATAACTCTTTTCACATTTTCAAATGTGTTTTTAGCAGCTGACATTATAAACAAAGCTTTTCAGGAAAAGAGTGTTTAAAAAGGAAACAATTTGCTCAAAAATTAGCCTTCATAATCTCAAACCTCTTACTTTGTATTTTGATTTATCTTTATAGTGGCTTGTGATCTTATATTCTCTGCTCTAGACCAAAGGCTTGTCTAAACTCCTGCTAAGGTCGTAAAACATGCTGCCTGTAGGTATATTTATGTCATACTGAATCAAGAGAGGGTTACCATTAGTAGCCTCGTGGTTTGTTTAAAACAAACTTCCCTTGCCTTGTTTGTTTTTTTTTGCTAGTAGTTTCTGTTGTCCGAGCTCACAGATAAATTAAGAAATAACGTTTAAGAAGAGATCTTAAAGTAAAATCAATCAGCAGGAAGCTAAACTCGCTGCGGGAATATATGGGTTAACTTCACCCTGAGTTAGAACTGTCAGGAAAAAAAGACCTTCCAGGGACTTTGGCTTATTTCTCTAAAAGCAAGCAACCAAAAATAAATCCAATGCGCCTGAGTTTTTGTTATTTGCATAATTTATTCGAAAATATATCACCAAAGAAATTCGATTTAGCGTATACTGCGTTTTACACTGCACGAAACAGCTGGGAAGTCAAGTTTCCGATAGCCCAGGAATGAGTCATTCCAGTGGCCAAAGTGATGCGCATGCGTACTAGCGCCTATCCCGCTGTTATTCGTGTTCCCACCTGTGGAGTCAAAACAGAGCTAACCAGCTAAACTCGGTAGCTTTAGCAAAGTTGTTCTCAAAGGTAGTTTTAATCAACTTTAGTATCTACAAGCCACTTATCCGATACAGTCAATATGGATATCTCCCAAAGTTTCCACTCTTTTGCGACTTGTTTTGGTCCGTTTTTGTGGCTCAACTGAAAAGATTTGTTGACTGAAGTTAGCTTAGCACTGGCCACCCCACATACACAAAAAGCAGCCTCTCTCTGAGTGTTGTCGGACGGCAGAAGTTTAACTTTACTCCTTGGTAATGGGCCTCATCCACTAAACAAATGCAATTAGCACTTGTTGTTGTTTTTTGTATTGTCTGTAAGGACATTTTCAAAGATTTTTTTCTTTATTCTGTGGTAAATCAGAAACAGGATCCATAAAGTTCCCAAGTGCTTGATGTTGTATATGACATTTAAATGTGCCTTTAAACTGCCCAAGTTCTGTAATTCTTTGCTCTGAAAACGACTCTTTTCCCTCCCCCACAGGTTTTTGTGTCACAAAGACCTTCAAAATGTCTATCCTAGGATTAAAGAAGAAACAGCCAAAGACTTTCAAAGTCAAAGTTATCACTATGGATGCTGAAATGGAGTTCAGCTGTGAGGTTAGATTTTGTCCAGACAACCTTTGAGCTTTAACAGATCTTTTATCTGTGTCTGTAGAACAGTACAGTGTTTAATCAAATATTACCTTAGTGGCATTTACCTTTTTAATAATTATTTGGGTCCTATTAAATCAGCTTTTTCATATTTATGGGCAAATAGACTAATAAAAACAACAACAAAAAATGCCCCTTTGCTTGTGGCAACATTGGCTTTGTGTAAGTCATGATGTGATGGCAATGATGTGCAGATACCTCACACAAGTGTAGAACCGGTGCACCACTCAGAAATAAGGAGAAAAGAGCTGAGATGTGATCAGAAACACCTTCCTCCTCAAACATGACTTTCAAAATCCTTGAAAAGCGTATTACGCTTCTCTCAAAGAAATCAAACAGGTGACAGTGACAGCACATGTTATGAATTCATTTTCTGAGCATTTCAGAGAGTGATCAATTTCCTCGCTTATTTAATTTGTGTGTAAAATGGTATTTCTATTTTTTTTTCTCGTCATAATGAGTAAGATCATTTACTTCTGTTTACCTTTTTGTGTTAAGGTGTTTTTTATTTCAGGTGAGGAGGCCTACCTCCACAATAAAACAGCACAGGAAACTATGAATTCTATTTTCTACAAAGAGAGGAGTGTTTTTTTTTTTTTGTGTCATTGCTCTAGCCAGGGGTCCGATTGCCTTTTTTGTTGTTGTTTTTAATACAGCCGATACTATTAAATTTAAACCAATTGGTCTCCTGAAATAGACAATTAGCTCCTGACATGAATGGCTTGTAAAGTTTAGCAGAGAATTTGAAAGTTGAAAATGCCATGCCATTTTACATACTTCTCTCCATGAAGTCCAACATATATGGGGAAAACTAGTTTGTGGTCCTGGATGCTCGATTTAAATGCAAAATATGGCTGAAGCACAAATAATTAGAAGTATAAACTCTGACTGGACAAATACAGTTGCTGTTTTTCTGACAAGAACATTTTGAAAACTGGAATTTATAAATTAGTCCACAGAAGTAGCCAGTGTAATAATCATATATCTAAAAACTGATATTTAATCAATACTGAATGAAACTTTCATGTTTCCTCTTTTCTGAATTATATCAAAAACTGTGGTAATAAATGGAATATTAATGAAAATAAAGATGTGCTCATTTGTTTTGAGAAATGAGTTTTAGATTAAGGGTTTAATGTATTTGGTGTCAAAAATCAATATTTAGTAGTGTGCTTTCCTCTTGAAGAGCTTTACTTTGAAACTTTTCCCTGAGAATAAAGTGTAAATATTCCTGCTGTCTCAATTGTCTATTTATTGACAAAGCTATATGAATGTGTTGTGCTGAATATCGTATTATGTGGTCCTCATTTGTCCAAGTGACCTGAGCTTTTTATTAGGGAGCAGCAGTTGTACTCGGATAAGAAAATATTTCTGGAACCCTGTTAACTGAATTGGATACTGAGGAGTAAATACAGACTCATGAGTTTCTTTATCTCTGTTTTTCTCAGGTTAAATGGAAAGGTAAAGACCTGTTTGACCTTGTGTGTCGCACTGTGGGCTTGAGGGAGACCTGGTTCTTTGGACTTAGATACACAGTGAAGGACACTTATGCCTGGCTGAAACCAGAGAAACGAGTGAGTTGTCAAGTGAAAGTAAAGCCGATGCTGAAAGTTTGTTGCAAACCTGCCGCACAGACAGTGATGGTGTCATGATGCTTCAATGAGACTCGCGTGTGTGTGTGTGTGTAGGTGTTTTTTTTTAACCTTACTCTTTTTCTGTGGTTTATTTATTCAACAAGGTTTTGGACCAGGAGGTCCCCAAAGACTCTCCCATAACGTTTCACTTCCTGGCTAAATTCTTCCCTGAAAAAGTAGAGGAAGAGCTAGTCCAAGAAATTACGCAGCACCTCTTCTTCTTACAGGTATTTTAGCCATTATTACCTCTTTTAAAACAACTGTCTCCATCTGGAGCTGAACATACTGCTACATTGATTTATATTTACCTTCATACAATTTATTTCTTAAAAACATTGTCTAGGTGAAAAAGCAGATATTAGATGAAGAGATATTTTGCTCCCCTGAAGCTTCAGTTCTCTTGGCGTCGTATGCTGTCCAGGCAAAGGTAAGAGGACTGTGCATGTGTGTCGTTGTGTTGAACCCAGTGTAAGCTAGGCCTTTATGTTGACACTTTGTGTATCACAGTACAGTTAAAATGTGTTATTATGATTACTATCAAGATTTCAAATGAATTTCAAAATAACTATGATATGATTGATTTTTATTTTATTTTTTTACTTACAATAAGAGGCATGATATTTTTCCTTCTTGTATATGACTCTCTCTCCTCCTCAATTTCAATCAGTATGGGGATTATGACCCAAACTTTCACAAGCCAGGCTTCCTGGCACAAGATGAGCTGCTGCCTAAAGCGGTGAGTATACTGTGTCCAGATTTTTTTCTTTCTTTCTTTTTTTTGTGACATTAGTTTGCTAGTGTTTGTCTTCCGTGTCTGTATTCGGTGTGTGACGTCTACGCTTTGATCTCGTGGCTTACATCCTAGGTTCTGATGCAATACCAAATGACAGCTGACATGTGGGAGGAAAAGATCACAGCTTGGTATGCTGAGCACAGGGGCATCGCCAGGTAGGACTGCCTGCTGAAATACATCATGTGAAGACAAACTGACACATTTCTTTGAGGTCTGATTCAATGTGTTATGGTGTAATGACCCTTTTGTTCCTTCACCTGACTTCAGGGATGAAGCTGAGATGGAATATTTAAAGATTGCGCAGGACCTTGAGATGTATGGTGTCAGCTACTTTGCCATTACTGTGAGTGTTGGTCATTGTGACTTGATTGTTGCATTTTGTGGGGTGCCATGAAAAATGCAATTTCTTTTAATGTTGCTGTCATGCACATCAACAGCAAAATAAGAGGGACACAGACCTTTTGCTTGGAGTGGACGCTCAGGGTCTTCACATATACAGCCCCGACAACAAACTCAACCCCAACAAGTCCTTCCCTTGGAGTGGGATTCGCAATATCTCTTACAGTGAAAAGGAGGTAATTGCAAGCAGCATCATTTTTTCTAAAGTTTTTCTTTATTTAAGAAAGATGGTTTGTCCAGATGGAAACAACACGTATATTTTGACATTACTGAGGAAAATAATTTAATAATTTTATTTATTCCTTTAGCATTAGTGCATGCCATAATTCAGGAACCATTTGCTTTTATCACTGCTGCCTTAAAACTAACTAAAGTTTCTGTGTTTGAGTGTTTTGAAGTAATCTTTGTAATTCATTCATGATTGTGAAGATCCAGCATCTCCTACATCTTGCAAACAAGTATTGTGTAATTCAGGAATCTTCTTCATGTGCATTGTATCCCACACCTTAAGATCAATTTTTTTAAGCGGTCATTCACACAACTTTCTTTTTTTCATGTTACGTAGGTACAAACTGTCGTCTACAAACTTGTCTACGAACAGTTTGTAGCCTTTCACCATGCTTTAGGACTGTTCAATATGAGCTCAAATCATTATCAGGAATAATTAAACATTTTACCCCAATTACAATTAATGAGCGATCACCAACAACGCCCCCCTGGTCACTCAGTGATACAAGTGGGAGGTTCAGTTGAGTCCAGTTTAGCATATGTTGCTCTAAAACCTCTTACTCTTCAGCATTGATCGTGCCTTTCCAGGTGTTTAAGCTGCCCGCAACATGAGCACTAACGCAGCCTCATAACATCAGAGATGCAGACTCATCCGACCACAAAACAGTTTTTCTTTTCTTTTTTTTTTTTGCCTGAGCTTTGGCCCAGAGAAGACAGCGGTGTTTCTGCATCGTGTTCACATATGGCTTCTTCTTTGCGTGATACATTTTTAACTTGCATTTTCTGGATTTGCACAACAAAACCATTTTTTTCTGAAGTTGTTCCACAATGTTTAGACGCAAGCGCAGATTGGTGAAGCTCTGCCTCTCAGAAATGTTCCTTTTATACTGACCTGTGGCCAGTTAACATAAATGGTTGTCCATTTGTTTTTTGATTTGTGCCAATTACTTTTCCAGCCTTTTGTTACCGCTGTTCCAACTTTTTTGACGTGTTGTAGCCATCAAAATCAAAGTGACCTTATATTTTCAATATGATGGTAATTCTATGTTTGTTTTGTTTGGGTATAAAACTATCTATGGCCACTAATTGAATATGGTAAACATCTGAAATAACTGACATGAGCAAGATTACACTGGTACAGGTTAATTTAGATTAATTTTCAATTTATTTCCCCATCCTACCATGCATTGTCCTTTGTGAAACTTAATCTGTTTACAGCTATTTGATGTAAGCCAGTGTCTCACTCTGATAATTGAACATTGCTGTTTTAAATATGTCAAAACTGTTCCCTGTGTTGACAGAACTAAATGTTTTTACTCTTGCTCCTCACAGTTCACAATCAAGCCCCTAGACAAGAAGAAAGATGTTTTCAAGTTTTACTCATCTCAGCTACGCGTCAACAAGCTGGTTGGTTTCCCTCTGTGTCATGTTTAAAGCACATCAATTACAAATTCACATGAGAGGTATTGGAAATAAATAGCTTAATCTCTCATGTATCTAGATCCTGCAGTTGTGCATTGGTAACCATGATCTGTTCATGAGGAGGAGGAAGGTGGACTCAATTGAAGTGCAGCAGATGAAGGCTCAAGCTAAGGAGGAGAAAGCTCGAAAGAAGGTTCGTGCTCTCAGTCCCCCTACTGGAGCAATGAGAGTGTTTTGTATTTGAACGAAGAGAATGAACACAGTGCACAATGAAAAGGATTGATTGTGGTTTTTGTTGTTCCTTGATCACCATGTAGATGGAGCGTCAAATTCTGGCGCGGGAAAAACAGATGAGAGAGGAGGCAGAAAGAGCAAAAGAGGAGATGGAACGGAGACTCTTCCAGCTGCAGGATGAGGCACGACTGGCCAACGAGGCACTGGTGAGAGCTTCATTCCTCACATGAGATAACTGTTGAATTGTTAACACTTTATTTATCCACAGTTTATCTTATAGAATTCTGTAAAAAATAATACCTTACATAAATGTTGCATTACAGCTTCGATCTGAGGAGACGGCAGACCTGCTGGCAGAGAAAGCCCAGATTGCTGAGGAGGAAGCCAAGCTGCTGGCCCACAAGGCTGCAGAAGCTGAGCAAGAAAGACAGAGATTAGAAGTCACAGCCATGAAGACAAAGGAGGAGAAGAGGCTGATGGAACAGAAGATGAGGGAAGCGGAGCAGCTGGCAGTAAAGCTGGTCGAACAGTCTGAGAGAAGGTCTGAAATCATATTAACTAGTGTTGCTTGGAGCATTGAATTAATTACTACTTCTGTAATAGCTTTTTTTTTTCGGTCTATGTAACATTTGCCTTACGTTTCTTTTGATTTAAAACAGGTTTTGTCTAATGTAGAGAGTTTGATCCTGGGAAGCCAGACAGGCTTCAGCAGATTAATACGGCACAAATCATTTTTATTATTTGCTTCAAATTGAATGCATGATGGGTGCAAAAAACTACCAAGACTTTGTTGTGCATTCATTCAAAACAAAACAAAACAAAAACATTTGTTTTCTACATTTGCTCAGGAAACCATAACAACAGGAAACTTTTTTTGTTTTTCAAAATCTTTGCAATTTATTAACGATCCAAAAACAGAAATCTCTGTTGTGGAAAAGTATTTGCTGCAGCAGCTGCATTCTTTTTTCTTTAATTTCACTTGATATGCGTGGAAACGTCTGAATTGATTTGACGTAAATTACAAGTATAAGCTGGCGTGCGTTTGCAGGATAGTTTTCATATTACATGTTAGGAATAAAGCCAGTCAATCAAATCTATCCAAAACTTAGAGTAGTTGTTTTCTACTCTCTGAGGGATAGATAAGGCCTCCAGTATCATTAAAATTCCTCAGCCCAGTGCATCGGTGCAGTTTCACATCCTAAATAAAACAACAAAACACATTCAGTATATATTTATATCAGTGGAAAACAGCAGTTTCCATCTTGATAATGCTCCCTCAATACTCCCCGTTTTCCCTTCTGCACTGAATTAACCAAATCTCTGTTTGCAGGTTGAAGGAAGCTGATCACCTGAAACAGGACCTGACAGAAGCAAAGGATGCTGAACGAAGAGCCAAGCAGAAGCTGCTGGAGATTACCAAGACAACGTACCCGGTACAGCAGTGATGAAGCATCTGTAGCTGCTGTTGTGCTCTTCGTGATCCTACTCCTAAGTCTCTTTAAAAATCGATAGTGTGTTTTTTTTAAGGGGGTTATTACTAAGTTTCTCTGAGATGTGAAGGCTATTAGAGAACACTTATTGTAATAACTGAAGCCATTGATTGGCTGCTTTGCTTTTAAAGTGATTTATGAGGTTCAAAAGTGAAGATGGTTTGAATGGTAGAAGTTGTCTTTCTGCTTTCACCTGCTGTGAACAGTTCTATGTCAGGATAGTTATAGAAACTGTTTGCACTCGAGTTGTTGCTCAGACTGAGCTGGAAAACATTAGATGCTCTGATGTGGATATAGTGAGGCTTCAGTTAGTTCAGCGCTTATTTTTGTGTACGATCCAGTTAAGTTATGACTTGCATTGATGAAGACATTTTGATGTATCTGCCTTCCAGCTGATAGCAGCCTACTCTACCCCCCCTGCCCCCCCCGAACCAGGAGATTTTGCCTACGACTCGGTGGGTTCCCGTGTTGACTTCAAGGACTCGGACATGAAGAGGCTGTCCATGGAGATTGAGAGAGAGCGGTGAGCTGGGGATGGACGTCTCTGCAGCAACATTTTAGGAAGGCAGTCTGTTTTAGACCGTATGTTATTGTACATTAATGCAGGCTGGAGTATATGGAGAAGAGCAAACACTTGCAGGACCAGCTGAAGGAGCTGAAATCAGAGATCGAATCTCTGAAGCTGGAGGAGCAGCAGCAGCAGGCCAGCCTGTACACCCTCCACAGCGAGGCCAGGGGTTATGTCCAGGAGCCTGTATACATACCTCACAGCAATGTATGTATGGTTATTATTATTTCACCAGTTATTATTATCCAACATAACAGTATCATGTGATTTTCCATTGTGTATTATTTTATAAGTAGTGTGGTGCTTGTTGGCAGGAAGTGTAGCCCAGTGTATTTATTGTGGCTAGAATTCATGGTTAAACAAATGGCTCACATGACTACATTTAGATAACAATATTCAATCAATCAATCAAACCTTTTTATTCAAACACATACATGATCTATAGTAAACAAAAGCAGATAAAACAATAACTACAAGACACAATAAAAATAAAATGTTTATCCATTGCTATATAGACTAAGATGCCAGTGATTCCACAGACCAGAAAAGAACCTAACTGAGCTTTGCGCAGGGTTGATCAAAGTATAGATGATACTATTTACATCACAAATAAACACCATATCTGACTGTCTTCACCAAGTGACTGGTAGTTTACAATGCCTCATAATGGTGGCATTTAGGTTTTTGGAAGCAGAGCAGGGCTATTTATTTATTTATTTCAAAATATGAGAATTGCTCTTTCAACCACATACATCTGTCAAGTTGATTAAAGTTGAAGGACGCATCCGTGTATGCAGCCACACACACACATGGATTGCTGTATTTATTGGTGATGGAGCTGATGTGGTTCTAGCGGCATCACAACACAGGTCTTTCTAACCCTAACAGTCGTAGCATAATGAGGACAAAATATTCTTCCTGTCCACATCCGTTATATATATATATATTTTTTTTTCTCTATTCCCTATTCTGTTTATCCTGAAGTGCTGAATATCACAGCAGATCTTGTATGCATTCAGCACAATCATTCTGTGATTTATTATACACACTATATATTAGGGTTGGGCAATTAATCAAAGCCAGCATTCAGAACCAATATTCAGTGTAATCTTGCTCATGCCAATTATTTCAATTACTTCTCTTTTTTTGAAATATTCACCTAATGAACGTACCTAATTGAACTGTTCTTCCTTTCACTTTTTTTGTTCTTTTTAGAAAAATATCCCAGTTTTAATAGTTGATTAGATTTGCAGCAAAAACCTTGTTAGTGATCTATGAAGACAAGAAATAAAACGATAATAAAATAATTGCTAATTAATATTGATTTATATTGCCCAGCTCTACTGTACATATATACCCTGCCTCTCCCCCAAAAAAAAAAAAAAAAAGAAAAAGTGCACAGTCTGATATTTTTGCCTCTTTGACAATTTGAGCCTGATGAATCTTGGTGTCGTCGTCTTGGAATATTTTCTTCAGGGAAGAAAAAAGAATCCATTGTTGGAATAACCTGCTCATTCAGGTAGTCAGCTGAGCTCATATCATTACTGAACCTCGACCTGACCAACTGCAGCAACCCCAGATGATAGCACTAACCCCCACGAGGCATGATGGGAGCATCGCTTCATCTGCCTCTCTTCTTACCCTGATAGGCCCATCACTGTGGAACAGGATAAATCTGGACTCATCATAACCTTCTTCCATTGCTTCAATTTTCATGTTTCCTAGAAAATTTAACCTTTTTCCTCTGTTAGCCTCTCACTGATAAGTCGCCAGCTGAAACATAATCATGTGTGCAGTAATTATTTCTCTTCCCTACTTACTTCAATAAATCCAAGTGGTGACTTTCTTTTTTTTTTGGATGGATGTTCTTGTTTGACTTGAAAGATGGAAATCAACTTGCATTTAAGAAAACAGTAAATATCATGTATAGCTAATATGTAGTGTGTTTCATCGGCATGTAAATGAAGAACTCAGTAAAACAGTGCATTTCTTTCTAACTCTTCATACTTTGTACTGTTTTTCAGCGGAACTCTGCATACATGTCTCAGATGGCCTTCTTTGAAGAAGTGTGATTCCAGTCCTGCATGATTTGAAAGGAGGCCGCGTGCGGCTGTACTTCAGTCTTCCTGCTGTTTGGTTATTTTTTTTTTACCTGGCTGAGATTAACAACAGACAGACTGAGACTTGCGTACACCTTGGTAGTGTGCTTTGGAAAGACTTAAAATCTATCCTCAACAACAGACACCATCTGCCAGTGCACCATCTTTTCCTTTTCTGTTAAGAGATTTAGGATTTGGTGTCGAAAGTGGAAATATGAGCTTTTATTTGACGTGTTTTGTGCAGTTTTTAAATCCTTAAAATGGTTGGATTTGGAAATGTGTCCATCTTAATGAGCTACACACAAACGTGCCTTAAAATGTGTTGAGAGTCAGATGAAAATTAAAGTCTTTTGTCATTTACTTTTAAATGATTCAGGATTTACTCTTAAAAAAGCTGTTAAAGAGAGCCAAATTTCAGATTTAAGAAATTACAGCTGAATGTAGATTATGTATCATGTATCATCATCATCATCATCAGTATGAGAGATGACATTGTAATAGTGGTAGTGATTGCATATCGCACATGTTCACGCAGACAAGCAGGTGTGTTAAGGGACAATGTCAGGGTTTTGACAGTGTAATAGTGTTATTTTCAGTGTTGGATCTTTTATTTTTATTTCTTTTTTTTTTCTTAATTGCCTTTACTGATATTACACAGGTGCTTTTATTGTTAGTCGTGCCAGTTCATCAAAGTGTGTGTTAGACATTTTCAAGCTTAAGCTCTGCCATTTCAAGTTTTTGTATTTTGAATTTCGACCCGCTGATGTGCCTTGAAATTTGGTTTTTGCTTGTTGGTTTATAAGTTTCAGGATTTGTTTTGCTGTCTTTGTGCTCATATGTCTTACTCTTATGTCTTAGTATTAGGGCTACATTAACTTTGGGAGTTGACATCTTCCCCTAATTAACTGACAGAGAAGAAAACTGATGGCTTTCTTTATTTCTCAGCTAATGCACTTTTCAGATTTAGTGTTGGAGACGATCACTGCAGTTAGAATCCTAGTTTCATCCCTGAAAGACACAGTGTGGTATTATGTTAGTAAAGTAAAACATTTGTTTAATACTTTGTGATGTAATATTCTGGTACCAGGTTATTCTCAAAGCTGCTCTGCTTGTGAAACTATGCAAAGGCATCCTCACATGACTTTTTCCTGTTTGGTGACTGCACACGTTAGTACCCATGCATCATTCAGAGGTTCATACCAGCCAGTTGAATGTCTCATATCAGCCTGAGATTCTGCAC
>JBAMYA010000006.1:3451036-3474743 GCA_037176975.1 Arrhamphus sclerolepis
CTCACATACAGTCTTATGTCCTGTATATATTCCCATGTTTTTGGGCTGTCAGAGGTGAAAGACGGCTAACTGTTGTAAAAGATTTGTGGTGTTATCTTTTCTCATATCTCCAAATTGGTAGTTCTGCATCACATGGTGTGAGTGACAACAGGCTTTTTAAAATCTTGCAACTGAAGACTGTCTGAAATAATTTTTTGACAGTCTCTAAAATCCTATGACTACAAATGCTGACTAGCCAATTCGTAATGAAGTGATATATTAATTAATTTGACTTGCTTCATCTCCCTAACCATGACAGGGAAGTGTAAGTGTAAGATTGAATTATCTTTATATGGCTGTAGACACCATGCAGTGTATAGTAACCTTTAGGCTTTGTCTTGTGAACGTGTATTTCAGATGTCTGTCTGTGTTTTTAGTTTGTTTTTGTTTGTTTTTTTTCAAATGAAAATGATCATGGCTAGAGTGGTTGCAGAAATAGAATTTATCCTCCCAAAATTAAAGGGGTTGTAGACATTCATCGCAGTTAGTCTTGGAAGGACTTATGCTGAGAGGACAATGCAAAATAATAATATTATGATTTAATGGTAACAGTGATTTCTCAATTGAGTTTTATTGATATGTCAAAATATTGCTTAATTTTTGCAGCAAAACGTTAATTGAAATGTGGCCAGTGAGTGAATTGTTTCACAAGCAGTAACTTATACAAGCTATGCCGATATGACTTACTCTGCCAAAATATTTTGCCTTTTTTATATATTTTTTTTTATCTAATTGCATTTAATTTCCTTGTCAAATAATCATATCTATTTCACATAAAAACAAAAGTACAGCTTTTAATTTGGTGTAAATTTAGCATATATCAAGACTGATTCCTCTTTTTGGGAATTTTTTTGCAGACTATGACGACTACCTGGACGATGACGATCTTGATCTAATTGAGGAAAATTTGGGTGTCAAAGTGAAAAGAAGGGTAATGATTGAAATTACTAGTTTTCCTGTTTAATTCAAGTAAGACAACTTTACTTTTAGACTTGCATTATGTTGGACTTTTAGCATGTGCTTTTTACTTCTTAAAATCTTTCAGACAGCTATACTGATATTGTATGGTCTTGTGTTACAGAAGAAGAAATATGACCGTGTAAAAAGACTTGATGATGATGAAGAAGACGATGATGAGAAGGACTTGATCGCAGATGAAATATTTCATGGGGATGCTGAGGGTGAGCTGGAGGAAGGAGAAGCTGTCGAAGAGACCCTTCACCAAGCGGATGATGATGAAGAAGGAGAAGATGAGGAGTCAGGTTGGAAGAATGACCACTAGATTTCTTAGAATATGATAAATAACTAATATAAAATTCATAACACATTCTATTAAAACATAATGACAAGATAAATCAGTAAGTTGTGTAATAATATCTATATTTTTCCCCCCACAGATATAGATGATTTTATTGTAGATGATGATGGCCAGCCCATCACTAAAAGGAAGGGCAAGAAGTTCTCAGGATACACAGATGCGTGAGTATTTAATGTTTTGTTTTTTTTTCTTTTCTAAATCTAGTGGTAATTATCTCTTTAAAAAGACTGTTGTATAGAGAAAGATCTTTAATATTCTCCTCTTTCTGTTCATTCAATAATTGTCTCACTAGTGTCATTATAGACCGTCATTGTACACAGTTTGTATCAGTAACCCTTGAGAACATAAATGCATTAAAAAACTGTGAGGAAATAAAATCTTTGAATGATTCCAAATCTTTGTAAATCTTTCCTCAGAGCCCTCCAAGAGGCCCAGGAAATTTTTGGTGGCGACTTTGACTTTGCTGACTTCGACGCAGATGCTTATGACCAGGGTGAGGAGGAGGAAGAAGATCAAGATGAAGAGGGCTGGGACCGACCAAAGAAACAGACTAAGAGGAGATTAGGAAGAAAGAGCATCTTTGAACTCTATGAGCCCAGTGAGCTGGAAAGCAGTCACATGACTGACCAGGACAATGAGATCCGAACCACAGATATGCCCGAGAGGTTCCAGGTGTGTGTCTGAAGTTGTGAATTTTTAAGATGTACGTGTGGTCATCTAATAGTGTTATTGAATTTGGTGGGGTTTTTTTGTCTTGAAGTTACGATCTATCCCAGTTAAACCTGCTGAGGATGATGAGCTGGAAGAAGAAGCAGAATGGATCTTCAGACATGGCTTCTCCACTCTGACCATCTCCATGCAGGTACTACTTGATACTTTCTTTGTTATTTTAGAAACCATGTCTATTTAAAGTCCTCTTTTGTAAATTAAGTTAATGGATGTGCAGCAGAGGTCTCTTATCATTTCAAAAAAGGGATACTTTTTCTTCTGTACTATTAACAGGAAAGCACAGATTATCTTGACCGAGGAACAACTACAAACTTCAGCAGGAAAGGCCCCAGCACCATTGCAAAGATCAAAGAGGCACTCAATTTCATGAGGAATCAACAGTTTGAGGTATGTTGTTTTTGATTATTTATTCTTTTGTAAATTATGCATCAAACCCAGCCAGTCATTGTGTCTTAAAGAAAATATTGCAGTTGACACTGCAGCAAACATTGTTTCTTTTTCCAGGTTCCATTCATAGCTTTTTATAGAAAGGAATACGTGGAACCAGAGCTAAATATCAATGACCTGTGGAAGGTGTGGCAGTGGGACGAAAAGGTAAAGAATTTTTATTTGCATAAACATTTATAGTTGAAACCAGAAGTTTACATACGCTGTATAGAAAGACACAACTAGGGTTGGGTTTCATTAAGATTTGTTGGTTCGGTTCAGCCTATCGATTCTGGTTCTTATTGGCAAATCATTTAAAAAACATAAATTTGTTTATTTTTATGTATAGAACATTGCAGCATTAATTAGGTGGGGCCAATGCAAAGCATTGAACCCCACCTATTTCTATTCATCATATTTATTTTTATTCCAGTGATTATTTTCCCATTTCCGTCACGATTTTCTGTTGGTTTTCATGGCCAGCAGTTTTGAGAAACCCCCCCCCCAAAAAAAAAAAATACATCAAAACGACCACCTGTGCTATGAGTTTTGGTAGTATTCCGGTTTTCACGAAAATCGCGAAAAACGGCAAAATTTTGCTCCATAGGAATGGATGGGGTTTTCGACGAATTCTGGAGAAATCGGACCAAAACCCAGCCCTCTTTGGACCTCTGTAGCTCGGCCGTATTTTATCGCAGAGACACCATTTAAAGTTTAAACGGGTCACGAGACTTTGACCTGTACCATATTCGAGCCGTGATTTACGGTCTTTGAGAAATCGCCATTTACGTTTTTTGATTTTTCACAAATCTCCCTTTTTTTCCCTCCACTCTGATGACATCATCGCTCACTCTAGCTGCAGGGAGAGGAAAAAAAGTCAGTTCCAACTGTTTCATTCGTCTCTCACGTCCACACCTTTTGTTTAACCTACATAAATTATACATCAAAACGTTGGTATTTTTGTCCTCTTTCGGGAAATATATCTGTCGAATCTCTATTCCTTCCAGAATTTGAGTTAGGAGCCTCAGAGTCCGAGAAACCTCACAAATTCTCCTATACTTTAGAATGGGAGATGTGTTAAATAATTTTTTTTACCTCTCAAATGAACACTATTTTTAAACTGTTCCTGTGTGCTCATTTTTCACTTTAGGAAAAAAAATAGGACATGTATGCATTCCTCATAGCCTTGTGGTACTCACGGTTCAAGAATTTTCTCAAAAACATGTTCGGTTTTTGAGTTACAGCCGTTTGTTCGGGACATAAAAATCTTGATTTTGACTCGAAAGAGGAGAGCCTCAAGCTGCTGCAGACAGGGGGCAGACAGCCGACTAATGCAAATTAGTCACAGTATGTACTATAAGAACTGTTGGACTTTATTGGACTTCATGTTAATAGACACCATTAGTTGAGTCACAAGTCAACACATGCATGTCTCAAGTCAAATACATAGACACACACATACATACATACACTGACACACATAGACACACACCTACACTGACACACATATACATAGACACAGACACACATACAGACATGTTTGTCTGGACATCTGGTGACAAAAGTGGACACGTGACATCAAAAGTCCATGTTTAAGGAAATAATTCCATGTTTGAGGACAAAATTGCACATTTAAGGCCAAAAGTCCACATTTTAGGACAAACATCCACATTCAGGAACAGAAGTGGACGTTTGAGGCCAAAATTGGACATTACAAGAAATATATTAATGTTAAGGCACAAAAGTCCACATTTGAGGACACATGTCCAGATTCGGGGACAAACGTACATGATTATGGACAAAACTGGACGTTTTGGGGCAAAAGTCAAGATTTGAGGGCAAAAGTTGACTTTTGACATCAAAAGTCTGTGTTTAGCATGTGGCTAACATGAAATTAGGAATTAGCCTCAGTTAAACATATTACCATGAAGCTAGCCCACAATTAGCGAATGGCTATAGTTAGCCCTTAGCAAGCCCATGTTTACCATGTGGCTAACTTGAAATTGGCAATTAGCTACAGTTAGCCATAGTTTGACGGGCAGCCTGATTGGACCCGCCTCAAAATTTCTCTGAAATTTTCTAATTTGTATATTCAAACTGCATTTCAAATTTCAGGTCAGAGTACAACATGGTCCACACCATTTGAGTGATTGCTTACAGGCAGTCTATTAATAGACTTGCATTGGTGAAAACTGGGGACTGCCGTCAGAATTACTTGTCAGATAGCTTTAGTCAATTTTGCAAATTAGAAACCAAAAAAAAAACTGTTTTATAGGTTTGAGCTCAGAGCTTTGTGATGGCCACTCCAAAACATTGGCTTTGTTGTACTTAAGCCACTTTGTAATTAATTTGATAGTATACTTAAGAGTTATCATCCATTTGGAAGACTCACCCGATCTTTAACTTTCTGACTGACGTCTTGAGATGTATCTTCCAAGTTTTCTTCATAATGTTCATTTCTCATGATGCCATCTATTTTGTGAAGTGCACAAGTCCCTTCAGCAACAAAATGGTCATTATGATGGTTATTATGACCTAACAATTCAATTTTATGGCCCTTTTCCACAAGTACCTACTCAGCTCTGCTTTAAGGGTTTTCCACTCGGTTATAGTACCGTCTTGTACCTGCTTTTTTCGTACCAACTGGGCTGAGTCGGGCCGAAAATGCAATGTCACCAGAATGCATGCTCTGATTGACCAGAGAGTGACGTCACTGATGAGTCATGAGAGCGACTCCTTGACACCCACCATAGTTAAAACTCTGCAAAAGCAACTGCGATTTACTATACCTTTTCAATTTTATTTTTACGACTAAACTTTGATATGGCTAAAAATGGCTCGCAAACTTTCTCCGTGGTGCAACAAGGATGCCTCAATGGGCTCGTCTGTTGTTTTCGCATACATGGCCAGAGTTGTCGCATATAATGACGTCACCTCCTTACTGTGAAGGCCCTCCCAACATCGAGGTGGTACTGAACTGTAATGGAAAACGACTGAGGTCGAGCTGAGCCGAGTAGGTACTTGTGGAAAAGGGCCATTAGTGTCATCTAACCACAGGACATGTCTCCAGGAATGAAGGTCTTTGTCCCTTTGTGCATTTGCAAACTGTAATTTGGCTTTTTTATTAATTTATTTTGACGTCACTTTTGAAATAACTTTGCTTTTTTTGTTTCTTTTTCTTTTTTTTGTGGAGTGTTTACATTTTCACTAACCATATTTCTATGGGGTGGGGTGGAGAGTGGGGTTCTCATGATGTCACAAAAGGGAGTGGTGTGTTTGGGGTATGCCCTAAAAGACACCCACAGGTGTGGCTCCAATTATTTTAGATATGTTATTTAATATATCAGAAGTTTCCAAAAGCCATAGCATCATCACCTGGGCTTTACAACATTGTTTGAAAGCATAGTTATATTAGTGATATGTAAAATTCTGACTTTGATAAAATAAGAATAAGAAAATTCTCGCTCCATTCTAGTACTAGCTTTGTTAATTAAACTACATAAACAACTTTTTCATAATAATTTGCCTCCATTAGCTTACTTACAAATGCCTCCACTGATTTTATATTCAAATTTCTTCCCTCCTCACCAGTGGACTCAGCTGAAGACCCGGAAGCAGAACTTGACCCGCCTGTTTCAAAAGATGCAGTCTTACCAGTTTGAACAGATATCTGCTGATCCTGACAAACCTTTGGCTGATGGCATCCGTCCTTTGGATACTGCTGACATGGAAAGGTATGGCTTCATAATGAAGACTTTTGATTTGAAAAAAAAAAAAAGTATATTTCTTAATGTGATGAAATTAACTAATTCTGAACAAAATCAGTTTTTCAAACGTTTTTTGTTTAGTTCAAACATATTTTATTATATTTCAAAGGTTGAAGGATGTGCAGACTCTTGAAGAACTGGGTGATGTTTACAATCACTTTTTACTGTACTATGGCCGAGACATCCCAAAAATGCAGAACGCTGCAAAAGCCAACAAGAAGAGGCTCAAGAAGATCAGAGAAGTCTCAGAAGATGGTAAGTTAAAGGTCATCAGTTCATTATGGATTTTTTTTCAGTATTTAGTCTAGGTTTGACAATTACCTACTTGAATTTTAGGCGAAGAAGAGGAACTAGAAGTTAAAGAAGAAGAACAGAAAGGGCCTGACCTCAAGTTGGCATCTCGTAGGGATATGTACAGCATCTGCCAGAGTGTGGGACTTGGTTAGTCACATTTCTATTTTGGACACCACAGTCACAGTATTGAAATATTACATTTATTATATTTTATTTAGCTCTTTTTTATGTTCATTTCTGCAGATGGCCTGGCTAAAAAGTTTGGATTGACTCCAGAACAGTTTGGAGAGAATCTGAGAGACAGTTACCAGCGTCATGAGACAGAGCAATTCCCTGCTGAGCCTTTGGAACTGGCCAAAGATTACATTTGCAGTCAGTTCTCTACTCCTGAAGCAGTGCTTGAAGGAACTAGGTATATGGTTGCCATGCAGATTGCCCGAGAACCCCTAGTGAGACATGTTCTCCGCCAGACCTTCCAGGAGAGGGCCAAGATCAATATCAAACCTACAAAGAAGGGTAAAAAGGTATGAGTGAATTTAAGTGCAGATATAAAGAACTTAGTCATGGTTTTAATCAGAAAGTACCTTCTTTTTTTTTTCTTACCTTTCCATCGTGATATTTTCCAATAGGAGATAGACGAGGCTCATTTTGCATACTCCTTCAAGTATCTTAAGAACAAAGCTGTAAAGGAGCTGAATGGTGATCAGTTCTTGAAGATGTGCCTTGCTGAGGATGAGGGGCTTCTTTCCATTGACATCTGTATTGATTTAATAGGAGTCAAAGGGTAAGTGGATACTAGCATAGTTCCTTTTGATGATTTGTCAGCAAGATACAGCCATCCTCTGCCTTTGCATGTTATGCATACATGACTCTGATGTAAAGAACCATTGAGTCATTGGTTTTTCTTGCTGCCTTCATTCATTTGTTGCCTTCTATTTATCAGGTATGCTGGGGACCAAACATACTTCGATGAGATCAAACAGTTCTACTACAGGGATGAGTTCAGTCACCAGGTTCAAGAGTGGAACAGACAGCGAACTCTAGCCATAGAGAGAGCTCTTAATCAATTCCTGTACCCTCAGATGGCCAAGGAGCTCAAGAGCAAACTGATTGCTGAGGCCAAAGAGAGCATTGTTAGGGTAATTTGTTTTGATAGTTACTGTTTCCATTTTGCGATTGATTGATTGAATTATTACATTATGTTAACAGTGTTGTGTACAGATAATCATCACTGCGTATTCCTTGCGGATGAACAATTTTTGTAAAACTGTAAACCAAAATAACCACAGATCATTAAATAATATGGTTAATTTGTCTGTTTCTGCGCTGATACTCATTATCTTCTTCACGTTTCTTGAAGTCCTGCTGTCGCCGGTTGTATAACTGGCTTAAAGTGGCTCCTTACAGGCCAGATCAACAGGTTGAAGAAGATGATGACCTGATGGATGAGAGTCAGGGAAAAGGCATTCGGGTCTTGGGAGTTGCCTACGCACCTAGCAGGTATGTGTGGAGAAAAATTACATGAGAACCAAAATCTTTTTTTCATCTTAAGTACTTATTTCTTCTTTTTTGATCCAGGTAACACCTTTTATAAGTTAATGACAAAGACAGCAGCTTTTCTCCATAAATCTGAGTCTGTATGACTGTATTTTGTCCATGCACAGTAAAGATAAATGATGAAGATGAAGATAAATTATGAAGTGCGACATCATATTTTGTTGTTGTTTGGCAGTAGTTTGACAACTCTTCACCATTTTTCACTGTCATTTTAAAGTTGGTACCAAAACTTCTCACGTGTTTGCTCACCTGCTCTATTGCTTGCTGGATGCTTGCTGTCTCTGCATTTTTGAAACCCTGTAGAACTTTTATCCTCAATAATAATATAATGGGCTCGTATGGGGGTTGGCACTTTAGCCACCAGTTGTTGTGGATTTAAAGGTCTAAAAACCTAGACCCCCAAATATAAGACAGCCCAGCTTTTTCAGATGTGTTTAAGGTGGGGGAAAAAACCTATTATATTTGGCTCAAACAGACAGATACATGGCCTTTTTTTTTTCTCTGCTTGACATTAAAGACTTATTCTGTTTTAAGTGAGCTAGATTACCCAACATATTTCTACTTGTTAAATGCCAGAATAATGACATTTTTTTAGTGCATGTTTGCTTGTGCAGCATGATTTAACAGTGTCTCATCTATGAGCTTTGTTGTTACAGAGATACACCAGTGTTCTGTGCTTTGATCAATGGGGAAGGAGAGGTAGTGGACTTCCTTCGTCTACCATACTTCATGAAGAGAAGAAATGCTTTTAGGGAGGATGAGAGAGAGAAGAAGGTACAAGCAGTAAACACAATTTTAATACTCTGAATTGTTTGATATTTTCAATATTTAAACAAAAGATATGTCCATAAATGCCGGTTTGAGACGGTTGCTGTTTTCTATTCTCATCAGGCCAATGATATTGAAAACCTTAAGAAGTTTCTGTCCAGCAAGAAACCTCATGTTGTAGCTGTAGCTGGAGAAAACCGGTAAGATTTTTTTCTTTTTTGTGACTCCTACGCAGTCTCAATCAGTGGTTTTTCTTTTACAAAGATCGTCACATATACATACATATATATATATATATATATATATACACACACACACACATATAATATACACAATACCTGTAATCAGATTATGACTTTTGATGAGATTTTAATAACTGAAATCTGATTCTGTGGGAAATAATTGTATATATTGGCCATAAATCCATATACACACTTTTTATGTAGCTTTTAGTAGTTATGAATTTAAAATTAAACACATCTGTGCAGAGATGCCCAAATGATCATGGAGGACATAAAGAGGACTATCGGTGAACTTGAACAGGAGTCCTCTTTGCCTGCAGTTGGAGTGGAACTTATTGATAATGAATTGGCGACACTATACATGAACAGCAAGAAGTCAGAGGTAACTATTTGATACACAGAGATACAGATTTTTTCAGTGGTTCCATTGTTGGCAAGTGAGAGTTGTCTACAGTAATTTTAGGGGATCCAAGAGGGACCTCAGTATGTCACCTTCTCGTGAACCTGCTTTTCTCCTCTGTGTAGGGTGATTTTAGGGATTATCCTCCCTTGCTACGACAGGCTGTTTCAATAGCCAGGAAGATCCAGGATCCCCTGATGGAGTATGCTCAAGTTTGCAGCACTGATGAGGATATTCTCTGCCTGAAATTACACCCGCTGCAGGTGAGAGATCTTTGTGGTATATTGTCAAAGCATTTTTATTTACAAGCATATTTGCAACATTTTTCCGTGACATCACTGAAAGGCATTTTAATGACAGGTTTTTGGCTTTTCATTTGTCCACGACTTTATGGTAAACCATAACAATAAATATTTTATCCATCTGTAAAATTACATCTGTTGCATATTGTCAGCTGTATAATAAAAGTCTAGAAAAGAGGGGAAAAAAAAGCTAAATCTTTTCATCCGGGGAGCATCAAGTATTGACCAGTGCTCATTCAAATATTGCAGTGACTGGTCTCTTCTCTAAACTAAATACGTTTTAGAATTAAATTTTGTAGTGGAGAAAGCATGATTCTGCTGCTTCATGGTATATTTATTTAAAAAATAATTGTTCTTTCTTAGGAACATGTGGTGAAGGAGGATTTGCTTTGTGCTCTTTACTGTGAATTCATCAACCGTGTGAACGAGGTTGGAGTAGATGTGAACAGGGCCATTGCCCATCCTCACACTCAGAGCCTGGTCCAGTATGTCTGTGGTTTGGGACCAAGGAAGGGTTCCCACCTTCTCAAGGTAAGGATTTGTGTGCTGATGAAAAGCTTGTTTGATAATATTGGCGTACATTATAATGCCTTATCAGTACAATCATGTTTCTTTCATTTTTTTCAGATTCTGAAGCAAAACAACACTCGTCTAGAGAACAGAACACAGCTGGTCACAATGTGTCATATGGGACCCAAGGTTTTTATCAACTGTGCTGGTTTCATCAAGATTGACACGGCATCACTTGGGGACAGGTTTGTGCCTCATATATCTTTTTCTATAATTTCAGTTCATTCATATTCATAGCTCTAAATATACTGTGATTGAAAAAGGCTGTGATCTAGAATTTGGCCTCCTGTGGGTTCATTTTTTCTTTCTCTACTCATTCTCTCTCAACAGTACGGACTCTTACATAGAGGTTCTCGATGGATCTCGAGTCCACCCAGAAACATACGAGTGGGCTCGCAAGATGGCTGTTGATGCCCTCGAGTATGATGAGTCTGCAGAAGATGCAAACCCAGCTGGGGCTCTGGAAGAAATTTTGGAAAATCCAGAACGTCTGAAAGATCTTGACCTGGATGCCTTTGCTGAAGAACTTGAGAGACAGGTTAGTGTGTTTTTACTTCGACTATTGCAGTGTTTTATGCATTGTGTTGTCACTGTTTTTACATATTTATACCAGATACTTGTATATTTTTGTACGACGTTATATATATTTTTGTACCTCTCTCTGCCCTTCATCCTCACTGTCCTGTCTCCCTCCTCATTTCTTCCTTTACCTGGCTGGCTATTGGCAGGAGGGTCCCCGCTATAATTGAGTCAGGTTCTGGCTAGACAAAATGAGATCACCTATGCGACCCTATGTTTTTATGAACCCTGCAGAAGTTCAAGTTGTTTTTCTTTTCTTTCTTTTTTTTTAACTCTTCTTTTTTCCTTTGTTCTTGCAGGGTTATGGCAACAAGGGAATTACACTATATGACATCCGTGCAGAGCTGAGCTGCAGGTACAAAGACCTAAGAGTTCCCTACAGAGTCCCCAACACTGAGGAGGTCTTCAATATGCTGACCAAGGAGACTCCAGAGACATTTTATATTGGTACAAACCACACTGAAGTTTACAGGCTTTTTTGATAAATTTGAACAAATGAAAAACATTTTCAAACTGGATTTCTTTTTGTTAGAATTTGCGTTTGATAATGTACCATAAGATTGATGGTGGTTTATTTTGTTTGTTTGTACTTTCCCCTTCAGGAAAACTGATTACCAGTGTTGTAACTGGTATTGCCCACCGGCGGCCTCAAGGAGAGAGCTACGACCAGGCCATTCGTAACGATACTACAGGCCTGTGGCAGTGTCCGTTCTGCCAGCAGGATAATTTCCCTGAACTGAGTGAGGTACCAGGAAACTTACCTACTCTTGGGTGCTTGATTGTGTGAGTCCCAGGGGAAAACATAATCATTTACTTTTTGTTTTGTGCTTTTACTTCAGGTGTGGAATCACTTTGACAGTGGCTCATGTCCAGGTCAAGCCATTGGAGTTCGATCCAGATTAGATAATGGTGTCCAGGGATTTATTCCCACCAAGTTTCTTAGTGATAAAGTGGTTAAACACCCTGAGGAGAGGGTTAAGGTATAGTGCTTCTTAGTTGTTTTGTTCCCGTTTTATGTCGTTAATTTCATCTACAAAAACTTCATGTTGCTGTTTTTTGTTTGTTTTGTTTGTTTGTTTTTTTTAAATAAATGTCAACGACATTTTATATTAGTAGCCCTGAAATATCCATTATCACTTGTACACATGTTCAATGCTTGATTGCTTCTCCCCCCTCCTTTAGGTTGGCATGACTGTTCACTGTCGTATTATGAAAATAGACATTGAAAAATTCAGCGTTGACCTCACATGCCGTACTTCAGACCTTATGGACAAGGCTAACGAGTGGAAGCTCCCTAAAGATAGCTACTACGACTTTGACACAGAGGCTGAGGACCAGAAACATGAGGAAGAGCTCAAAAAGAAACAACAACGAACACGTTAGTACAAATAACTCACTGAGAAGAAAATTTAAATGCTAATAAATCTATAAACATTTGGGGGGAAAAAAAAGAATTACATACTTGTCATGCCTAAAAAAGTTTACTTTAACACCTGTGATTCTTATATCAATTATTTTGATATCTGTGCTTTCTCTCTGTCTCATCAGCATACATAAAGCGTGTGATTGCCCACCCCAACTTCCACAATATCAGTTTCAACCAGGCAGAGAAGATGATGGAAACTCTGGACCAGGGAGACTTGATCATCAGGCCCAGCAGCAAAGGAGAGAACCATCTAACAGTCACCTGGAAAGTAAGAAACAAAGAAATATAGTATTATGTAACTAGTGAATATTAGAAATGCATTTGAAAAAGACACTATATGGAGAAGGAAAATAATTGAGGCAGCTTTCAAAGCAGGTGAGAAAAACATATGACAAAATATGAAAATTAAAGCTTTGTAGAAGTATAGATTTAAAGACTGAGTCTTGTTTTTCATTTGATTTATTACTTTCTTTTAACATTCACAATATTCCATTTGGATAATTTTTTTTTGTTTGTTTCTTTTCTCAAGGTGGCTGATGGCATCTACCAGCATGTTGATGTGAGAGAGGAAGGTAAAGAGAACGCATTCAGCTTAGGGCACACTCTCTGGATCAACAATGAGGTAAACAGTTTTCTCCTCTTCTTTGTCTATCATGTCCTTGAAAAGGCTAAACATGTTCAAGGACATGCTTCTTCTTTTCTTTCTTTCTTTTTTCTTTTTTTTTTTTTTTAATGGCTTGTTTAATATCTCTGCAGGAGTTTGAAGATCTCGATGAAATTACTGCTCGGTACATTCAGCCAATGGCATCCTTTGCACGAGATCTGCTGGGACATAAGTACTTCCAGGAGTGCAATGGGGGAAGCAAGGAGGTATACATAGATTTTTCTGTCTTGAGTGTTTTCTCATTTTAAGAAGTTCAATGTTGGAGGACGATGTGGCAGAAATTTATATCACAATATGTTTCTTAATTTTGGATGATACAATATAATTCCAATGTTGATATAAATGAGAACCACAGAGAAACTGCCCAGAATGTCCAGAAAGTATAACTCTACCCATAAACCTTTGAAAAACTTCATTGCAAAATCGATAAAAACATGTCCTATAAAACTGTTTTAGATGTGGAAATGTTAACAAAATAAATCAATGTTCACCTTTTATTTAAAATAACCAAGAAATGTGACATTACCATGAAACAAGCAAGCTTTGTCAAGCATTTTAATAATAATAATAATGTATATTAAAAATGTGTTTTAAAAGTTATATGATCATTATTGAAAGATTTTCAGTTTGTCATGTGTATTGTTCTTGAATTATTGTCCAGCCCTAGTTGGAACATTGATCTGTATCTTTCTATTGGTGCTCATCATTGCGTTTATTTTGTTCTTTCTTTCATAGAAAATGGAGGAGTTATTGATTAGGGCAAAGAGGGAGAAACCTACTTTCATTCCTTACTTTATTTCAGCGTGTAAAGATCTGCCAGGGAAATTCATATTGGGCTACCAGCCTCGTGGAAAACCTCGGTGAGCAGATTTTTTTTTCGTTGCAAGTTGTAATGATGCCATGGTGCAGTTTTATTGTGAATTTTTTTTCATGTCAAAATTGTGAGTGATTTTCCTTAAAGTAGTTCAAGACCCAAAATCATGAGGATGGTTGAAGATGCAGTTGAGTGCTTTGAACGCTCAGTCTTCATATCTGCAAATGTGAATCCTGAATCCAAGGCCTTTTTATATCAGCTGCTTTGCTAATCCTCACAGCTCCTATCCACACAACCATGATGATGCATCTGCAGCCTGAAATCTGTAAAGCAGAATTCATACACACAAGGTGTCAGTCTTCAGTGGTCACACCTCTCATTCACCCTGAATAGAGTGGTGTCATTCACTGCTGAGCTGAATTCTTGGTCAGTTGCTTTGCTTTGCCTCATAGCATGTGGTGGATAAGTTAAGATACTTATTTGAGTAGAGCACTTCTCAAAATCTCATTAATTATGTATTTGATTTTGTAGTTATAGTTGCTTCATCTCCAGATATCAGTGTCTTCTCTCTGTAAACCTACAACTGATCAACTGGTTCAAGAACAATCCTCACAGTTGCTCCAATGCAAGATATGCAAGTTTCCCATGAGATTTGTATGTCATCAGGTTTTGTTTCCTCTCTCTTAAGGATCGAGTATGTGACCATCACCCCAGATGGCTTCCGCTACCGTTCCCAGATATTTCCTACAGTGAACGGACTATTCCGTTGGTTCAAGGACCATTATCAAGAGCCTGTGCCAGGTATTGTTGCACTGCCTTTACAGTTCAGCGTGCTGATGTTGAACTATACCATAGATAACAAAATTTTTCTCCCACATCAAAGGCATCACTCCTACCAACAGCAGCCGTACAAGGACGCCTGCATCCCTAAATGCCACACCAGCCAATATCAACATTGCTGGTGAGTCCCTCTCTATCCCACAATTGTATATTTGTACAAGTCAGCACAAGCTGTATTACAAATTAATAACACACCTTAATTATTTCCCTCTTTCCTCTCCAGACTTGACACGAGCTGTCAACTCCCTCCCAAGAAACATGACTTCTCAGATGTTCAATGCTATTGCTGCAGTCACAGGCCAAGGCCAAAACCCCAACACAACCCCGGCACAGTGGAGCTCCAGCCAGTATGGCTTTGGTGGCAGCACAGGGGGAGGAGGAGGGAGCTCTTCTGCTTATCATGTGAGAGGAAGTTTTAATGTTGGGAAACTGTTGTGGAAGAAAGCACTGTTGGCTCCTAACAAACTGATTCTAAGATTCATTTTAGGTTTTACATATATATATATAGAAGATGCAATATAGTACATGATTACTTTCCACAGTTAACACCATAGCTTATTCAAATATTAGATGTTAAAAGAATGCACTGAATAATAGCATTACAAGTACCTTGGTCTTAAAGTTTTAGGACTTTTTTTTCACATTCTTTTTTTTTTTTTTTAGAACAGAACCTGACTGCATGCTTTTGAAGTGATTTTAGCTGAAATTTGGAGAATAAATATTTAATTTTCATGAGTAACTTGGCAAGCCACTTACTTAAGAATGTTCTCCTCTTTGCAGGTATTTGCTACACCTCAGCAGCCCATTGCAACACCGTTGATGACGCCCAGCTACTCCTACACGACACCGAGCCAGCAGGCCCTGGGTACACCACAATACCCAGGCTCCACCCCTCAGTCCTCACACTCTCACGCGCATGCACATCCACACCTGCCACATCACAGCCACCATGGTCATCATAGCAGTCATCATGGCCACTCATCAGGCACGCCATCCTCCACATCATCCCGAGGTCGGACACCACAGCAACAACAACAACAACAGCAGCAGCAACCACAACCAAAGTAAGCACAGGGAAATATGTGTATTTCTGGATCATTTTGCTATCTAGTATTTAATATATTCCCCTCTCTCCAAGTTAGCAAGTAGGATTTTTGAATATTCTTACTCTGCTATATGCAGCTCTACCAGTGACTGAGAACTTAAGATTGTGGCTGTATTTTGCCACTAGATGATGCTGAACTTACATTTTTCACTTATTCAGCAACCTACCATGTCACTTGGTTTCTTTCATTTTAAAATAAAACACCTCCCCCTGTGTTCTTCTTAGGCCAAGCAGCAGCACCTCCTCCTCTGCAGTGGACTGGGGTAAGATGGCTGAGCAGTGGCTGAAGGAAAAAGAAGCAGAGGGGCGGAAAAAGGCTCAGAGAATGACACCACGGCCGTCACCAAGCCCCATGATCGAGAGCACACCCATGTCCCTTGCTGGAGATGCCACACCCCTGCTGGATGAAATGGACCGATAGGACAGAGAGTGGGGCTTTGCTTTACCACCCACCCCAGCACCCCGCTCTGTTCTTTGTACTGCCCAACTGGCTTAGCCTTTTGTCTCCCACACCCTATCAAACTTTTCATCAGGCTGTCCACCGGATGCCATCCAGGCATGCATTCATAAGTTTTCTTCATCTCCTGATACTGTATCTGCATAGCTGCAGCAGTTATGCTGGTATGAAGTTCCATGTCATCTCCTTCCTTTATCCTGCACCGTCTCCCCATCTCATACCAAATGTTAATATCTTCACACCTGGCCCATCCACTCTAGCTGCTTAGTACTTTGTACAGTCAGAATAACACTGTATATATCATTCAGGAACGCAGTACAATGACAAAATCATACTTGAATTATCAGTTACATGTAAGATATGGACCTAAACAGGCACTGACAGACCAGCTGTCCTGATTTATGTTTTGCAATTGATTTTAGTTTGCTCCCTGAATGGTTTTTGATAGAAGAGAACAGTCGTCCTTTCCGCCATTCTGGTCGGTGGAGTTTTGAAAGCAGTTGCCAAAAGAACATTTTGCAAAGCCAGCCAGGAAATTTAATTTTTGTATGGAATGCAACAGAATGAATAAAGACTCTGTTTTTTTTTTTTTTTTTTTCTTTTTCTCCTGTTTGATCCTTAAAGAGTCTGCTCTTCACATCTTTGAAAACAAACACAAATATAACTGGTCAGACACTCACACAGTGGAATAGGGATTTAAAAAGAAAGTTTTGTCAAACAGTTGACTGGTAATTGTTTCCACCACATGTTGAATTATGATCAGATGACTGCGTCTTGGCTTCTGTAGATAGCCTCTAATGTATTGTTGACTCTGTTTCCTGTACTATGTGGACATGAAAAACATGCCATATTAGATACAGTGATTGCTTTTGATGACCTTGTGCATAAATGCAAAGCAGCACAGAAAAGGTAGTTCATATTTTAAAGTTATTTTTAGTAACTGGAAAAAAAATGGTAGATGTTTGAAAGGTTTGTCAAGCATCTATGGCGGTCTTGTCAGTCTTTTTTTTTGTATACATTAACTTTATTCTGAATCTATTGTCTTTTAAGTGTCGGCAGTTCAGTGATTGTTTCAATTTTGACATTGGGGATCATTTGCTGTCTTTGATTACGGTGTCATCACACCACTGCATCACTTTCCCATTGAAAATTCTGAGAACATATTTTGCAGTTTCTATTGTGAAATTGCAATGTTTCAGTGGATGAGTTTTAAGTTTTTCTTAAAAAAAAGAAACAAAAGTAACACTATCAGTTTAAGATCCAACCAAACAGACTTCTCCCCACTGTGTTTATAATCTTCACTATAATATTCAGAAGTGCATGGAGTTAAGTAAACTATAATAAAAGTATATTTTATGGTTGTCATTTGGCAGTTTAATGCCGCTCTGCACCCCCCTTGACTCATGCATTCAATTTAATTTTCAATGTCTCTGTACCACAGTACAAACAAGCAGCACTGGTATTTAATAGTGTGCTTCAATTTGCAGTGTGTAAAGGGGTGGTCCCATAAAATGCATATTTTTGTTTGTTTTTTTCTTTTCTTTTTTTTTTTTTTTTTTTAAATAAACATGGTGGGTTTTACTTCTCTTGCCAGATTAAAATATTGCACCTGTGTAAGAGAGGATGGTTGTTGGCTGAAGTTGTTGGAGAAATCATGTCTGGCTCAGCTGATTACCTTTCCTAACTGTGATCCCTTTAATAAAAAGTGTTCTTAGTAACTCTTTGTCTGCTAATTTGGGAAACTAGCAGTGTGGATATATGTCAGTTTACTTTTTCTTTATATAGTAAGTGTGTTTAGCTGGGAACAAAATATAAAGAATTACCCATTGTAAAGCTGTTTACCTTTCCCATTACAACAATTGAATAATGTAATAAACCCAGTTCATTCACAGTGATCTATAGAGCAGTTCAGATCTTTATTTGCTTTAAATTGCTTTTTATTTTTTTTTCTCAATTGTCAATTAAGTCAAATTAAAAACTTTTTCTTTTTTTCCTCAAGGTAATTAAAACAAAAAAATAGCTGAAACCGTCTCTTGGTACATAATGTGATACGACTTTAGAACCTGAAGAGTCTGAGCCAGAAAGTCTAATGTGTGCTAGCAGGGCCTCTTCAGTATTTAAAGGCCTCCTGTAAATAACATTTCACTTTTTGATTTTTGGCAAACATTTCTAATGACACGTTTTCTGACATTATTGGTTATTGAGTAATGGATTAATATGGCCCAATCAAATTACCAAGTGCACAAAAAAAGGAAAGCTCACAAATATACATGTATATATATAAAAAAAAAATTGTGCTTAATTTGAGATGAGCGAAAATATGGGTTAATTAAGACATTCGGTTCTTCCCTCTGCCCGACTTATTTAAAAAACCATCTGTACATGGATGTAACTTGCTCCTTGTTTCCAATCTGACAAACAATGCTTCAGTTTTCAAGATCATGTGAACGCTTGTGTCAGGGGAGAGAGTTGCATTATGGGCTTAACAGTGGTCACTGGAGCCAGCGTATGCATCAAATTAGCAACACAGAGACACATGATGGGAAGCCAGTGAGGGAACCAAAAGAAAATGCACTGCTTCTGACAGTCGATCTGAGCGTTCAACTATGGCAGGAGAAAAATGTAACTTCAGACAGATGGTCGTTGTTAGGAAGCCAATGACCAAGGCCAGTCAGGAATCTAGAGAAGTTCCACTTTTAATACATTTTTATATGACCAAGAATATCACAAAGCCTCACTTGTTGCAAGCCTGGTCATTGCTAAGCATTCCTGAGAAGACATTATACAAGTCGCTCTGTTGACAGACTTGTTTACAGATTCTACTTCGTAATTCATTATACCAAAACTACAGTTTACGTGAAAGACCATCTTCTAGATGCTACAGACACGGCCTCATCAGCTGACATTGCTCTACAGTATTCATGATGTCCACATTTAGCTGCTGGGTCCATGTTTCTGTTGAATCTTCCTGTTGAGTTTTCCATTGTGTGTTGCTCTGTAATCACTACAGTAAATCCAGGCAGTCATTTGTTCAGTCTCAGCAACAGTTCGACTTCCTCCTTGGATTGTGATCGGCTTGTGTCCTGTCTGTAATCCCTGTTCGCAATGAAATAGAAATAAAACATTTACAACATTGACATTTAAAGCAATAGCACAATGTACTTTTTTCCTCTTTTTTTTTTTAATGGCTACAAACTGTCAAAAACTAAAATGGAACAATGAAGTCAACCTACTAACAATATAGTTGAAAAGTTGTTCAAAACAAGTCACAATGTTTTATGTTCCTGTATCAAAAATAAACAACCATCCACGTAGAGCCTTTTTTTTTCTCCCTTCCATGCACAGCTCTCTTAAGGTTCTACCAAAGTGTTTAATACAGGCTGAGGACTTGTCTGGACAATGGAATGACCTTGATTCTTTTCTTTGTCAACCATCCTGTTCAGAGATTTACTGCTTGAGATCATTATCGTGTTTCATGACCCCATTTCAACCAAACTTCAGCTGTCAGACAGACATCATCAAATCTGACCTCATAACATGAGAATAACACAGAGGTGTTCTTAATCAACTCACTGACTGCAAGGTATCCAGGTACTCTGAATGCAAAACAAGTCCAAACCATCACCCCTCCATCACCGTACGTGATAGTTGGCATGAAGTGTTTGTCCTGATATGTTGTGTGACATGACTCTTTGCATTATGGTCAAACATTTCTACTTGGCCTCATCTGTCCAAGGAAAGTTAAAATTTGTTCAGATTCAACTTTTCAAAATAAAACTGTGCTGCTTTACAGGTATCTTTACAGAACCTGGCAACCCTTCCAAACAAGTTGCGTGTGTGTGTGTATACATATATATATACATATATTCTGCAAATAATCTAAATACTCTTTCTCGCAAACAGTGCACTTCAAAAAAAAAAAAATCATGTCCTTGAAACTCTTTTCAGATTTCTTGCAACATCAGCAAGCAGCGTCAGCATCAGCTACTTCTTATAATCATATCAACACACACGTGAATGTTTCGGAGCAGCAAACTGTCAGCTCTGCTTTTAAAGAGCCGGTCATACCTGACTTTGATCAATCAATCAAGTACATATGATTAGCAGCACCTACCTGCTACTTCGTCTCCTTTACATTCTGCATTTCATCTTAGATTTTCTGAAATTGTACAATTTGGCATGTGCTGTTTTCCAATGCCTGTGTTACCATCTAATGATAATTTTGTCTTGTCTGGGTATTTTAACGCTTTTGAACCTGTTGTTTAGTTATGACATGATTGTTTTTTTTTTGTTTTTTTTTAATTCCTTGTGTTTCTCTAATGAACTGCATTCATGTCTAGTGAATGTCAAGTTCCTCTTTGCTGGTTGAAAAGCTAGCAACAGTGTCCATATGAGCTACATTGTTGGAAAGTGAGATGGTAGAAAAGTAGCTTGTTAGGTGCTGTACTAGTATGAATTAAATTTATAATAATAAAAAAATTAGACTTCTGTATAAGTACCATGTTTGTGCCAGAACAATCTGGCATGTTCAGCCAGCTCTTGTCACATGACATAACTACCAGCCCATATCACTTGACATAGCTGCTGATGTCACATGACTGTGAGAGAAAGTCCAGCCATGTGCATTCCTCAAACAACATCGTGAGACTGTAACAAAATGGAGACGAAGCGGCAGGAAATTCAGAGGATACTTTTGTCACTACTGTCGCTACCACTTAAAAACATTTTAGAACAGCTTCAAGAACAGTAATGTTTTCTGCCCCCCCACCCCATAATTTACAGTTTTAAGTGGGTAAATACAAAAAGTCACACTGCATATCTAAGAAGGTGTCTTATTATTTTTAGTAAATGAATATGCAATTAAAACAGAGGCCAAAGAATCTGATAGCCTTTACAGAATGAATTATTCCTATCCATGTTTTAATGATCATTTTTATATCATTTAGTTTAATTTATTCATTTCCCCCCCGTGGAACATTGACTGTTAATGTACAATTTGACTTGAGACTGAACTGCCTGTTTTGTTTTCACCTTTAAATAACAGTACAGCGAGGTCTTGCACGCACACGTGCACTCAAAGTCTGCATGTGATGTGATTTACATTCCTACTACCGGTCTCATGCCTGTCCACTGACATGTGATGGGAGGAAGGCAGCGCAGAGGATATGATCCTTATGATCTTACACAAACAAACAAAACAAAACAAACAACAACAAGCGCATCCTTGGTTTTATAAAATAGACAAAAAAAACAAGCAGTGAAAGATTGAGTTCTGAATGAAGTGACTCACGGATTATATCTTTGACATGCCTCGACCCGCTCTTCTCAAGCTCAGCTAAAACATTAGCCTCAAAAGTCAAAGAGGCCACACGTATGAAAAACTCCCTGACACCATCTCCTGCAGAGACAAGTGGTAGAGAGTGGGCTTTAGTGAGGGGGAAAAAGAGGATTTAGGAAAAGAGGGGTTGATGACTATGTTTTTCTCCCACCTGACTTTGCAGACACGGCCCAGTACTCTGCTTTAATTTCCTCAGAGAGTTTGATGGCTTCCTGCTCAACATGAGCCAACTGTTCAGGAGACTGTGAGAAAGATTAAAGACAGTTATGAGGCAGTAAATATAGAGCTTATAAGACTTAACAGAGATACAGTAAGACCATAACATTAAAATCTGATCAGACAATTAATCAATTAGTTGATCACATTATTCATCAGCCTGTCTTTTCTTTTCTTCTATGCCAGCTCACCTAAATCTCCCATTTTGTTTGTTTTGTTTTTTCTGCGATCGTATCAAAAAAAAAAAACAAAGATATTTTGATCCTTGACATTATTCTGTTCTGCACAAAAAAAACCTTTACTGCTACAGTTGGAAACATGAAAGCTGGAGACATTTTTTTTCTTTTTAAAGGAGAAATTTAGATATTTGTGTATTTATTTTTCTTCAACAAATCTAGAAATTCTTTGAAACACTTGAAAAGAACAAATTTTCAAATTCAATTTTTCAAGCTTGTTTTGCAAAATAGTACAACTGAACAGAGAATTCAGTCTGGATTTAAATGACATTTATTTGAGCAGCCATTCAGATAAAACATTCTTTATGGTGCTGCTGGATCTTAGCTCAGCCTTTGATACTGTGGATCACAAAATCCTTGACAGACTGGAAAACTGGGTGTTGTTATCAGGTTCATTCAGATCATGTCTTGAAGGCATGAGCTCTGTCGTCTCCATGAGGTGAACGTAAATTTTAGGTCATTCTCGTGCAGTTGTGGAGTCCCTCAGGGGTCAATTCTTGGAACCCTGTAATTCAGCCTCTGCATGACTCTGGGTCAGATCACACCTGACAACAATGTTGCTTATCACAACTATGCAGATGACACTCAGCTCTTTCACCAAATGACTCTGGTCCATTATCACTGTCAGTGCTTAGAACAAGTAACAGCTGGATGCAACCCAGCTTCAAAATACTAACAGGTTTATAAATAAATGACACAAGATTTGAAACTAAAGGGTTATATCATGAGTTATATAAGCATTTTTGTTGGCATCTGTGCAATATTAAGACAGCGTGGACTTCAATCTGCTAAAAATAAAACTAAAACAAAAAAAAAAACAATGCCTAAATTTAAATCATGATGGTTTAAATCAATCTTCTATGGAAAGCACTTAAAAATGAAAAGAATTACAATGCCACTGTAAACTTCTGAAAGTCATAATAAAGGTTTTCAATTTTGTCACGAAAGTAAAGTGCTTTTGTGGCTAAAATAAACTTGCCTAAATACTACACAAATCCATCTAAATGTATGAAACAATGAATATTTAAGAAACGAGGAAATACTGCAGGTGAAAAGGGTAAAATATTAGAGTGCAACCACCACGGTTGATCAGCTACATCAGGAGTCCTCAACTCCAGTCCTGAAGAGCTCCCGTCCTGCAGATCTTAGATGTAGATCTAAGATCTGCAGGACTCAGGACTCAGGAGTCTGAGTAACATCCTGAGTAACATCAAGACAGCGATTTACTGTAATGTTCACTGTATACTAATGTACTGATTATTTTTGTGTGCCATCACTGTGGTTACAAAATATCAGAAATGCACTTTTCAGAGTCAACAGTCCAAATCTGAAAATCATTTGGGGAAAAAAAAAAAAAAAAAATCAATCAGTTCTACTTAATTAGATAACTAATTTAACATCCCAGGTCTCATCTACGTTTACATAATTGTTTCATGAGTTTCACCCACACTGAGGTCTTTCTTGGTACCAACGAGGAATAGCAAAACACTGGATGGGTCATTTTCCTTCATAGCATCCTCCAGCCACTGTCTGTACACACATGCATGCGCACACACACACACACACACACACACACACACACACACACACACACACACACACACACACACACACACACAC
>JBAMYA010000006.1:3474843-3500192 GCA_037176975.1 Arrhamphus sclerolepis
TCTTATTTGGCTATGAATCCCTGAGCTAACAAACATCTCCTTCTCCACATAACACATCTAAAGTGGAGCTGGTTATAAAAGAGGTGGAACACACAACACAGCTTGTAGATTTATCCTTTGTAAGCACAATACAGCATGTAGGAATAGTAGTAGTGATTTTGGGAAAAATGTGCTTACATCAGTGCTTCGGATCTGAGACCAAATCATATTTGTGATCTTGCTCATAGGTTCCTTGACTCCAGTGTTGCCAGGATTAGGATTGGCAACAGCATGAGAAACAGCAACAAACAGATTATTTAACATAATCTGACAGGTAAAATGTGTCTGAAAACACCATTAATGGAAAGATTTTTGAATCTGTTATTTAAATGGAACATATGAAATTTGTCTTGGTTTATCTAAACCAAAAACAATACAAAGTTTGTTGTGTACAGAAAACAGGCTCAGACAGAGTGAAAATGCTTTGTACCAGATTATTTCTCTTCTTTGAAATATTAATATAATGACCACATATAGTTAAACTGCGTGTGCTTCCTTTCAATTATTTTAAAATCAATGATGTGTTCTCTTTTATCAGAAAAATCCCCGTTTTAATAAGAGATTACATTTTTTTCAACAAAAGCCTTTTCGGAGATCTATAGACGCACAAAATAAAACTACACATAGGTAATCTTTCATTAATTGTTATTGAGGTTAAATTAATCGTGATATTGATTTGAGGTCATATCGCCCAGCTCTAATAAAACCTCTTCGAAATAAACAATGAAATGTAACACTAAGCACAAGCATTGTTGAAAGTCCACAGAGTTATAATTTGCACGGAAATATTTATTTCCTCTTCGTCTACAAACGTCAACTAATTAAAGTAGGTTAGCATATCGTTATGAATGGCTAGCCTCAGAAGCTAACAAACAATATAATAAGAAAGAGCACCATGGCAGCTACAGCCACTTCTCCACTTCGGCTGTATATAAAGTCAATAACTATACAAAAAAGGCATTCGATCAGCTGTAATGGACTGTTCTTCCACACACAGTCGTATTTCGTTAACGTATTTGTCGCTTACTGTTTTGTAGGTACCGCCATCTTGCTTCGCTGTCTGTGGACGAGCAACGCAGATTCGCCACATAAAACATTTGAAAACTCACGAACACGAGCAAGAAACTTTTGTCGCATATATATACACAGACATAGATAGCAACAAGAGAGCGATATTTCTGTCTGTTCTTATTTTTGGCAGCCGTATTTGTCCCCATTAAAACTTGTACATTGGCTATACATTGTTCAACTCGTGAACCACACAAACAAATAATTGCATAAAAATTGGTGTGATGGACAATTATTTTTATTCTGTCTCAAAACTGTCAAATCTTGGGTTAAAAACAAAACTAATAAATTAAAAATATTGGTTAGTCTGTTGGAGGGATTGTGTTTGTCGTTTGTACCACTAGATGGCGACATTTTCCCAAACTACCTCAAGGAAGCATTTTTGCCTCTTAGAGCAGTAATGTACTGAATACCAATGAAGTTTAGTTTTGCACACATCCCTTAAGATCAAATCTCAATGAAGAATTGTAGTAAGATTTAAATACCACTGATTACATAGCTAAAGTGGTTGTGCTTCTTGACAGCTGTGATTGCTTTTCAATCAGAGTATCCTCCTAGAACGTGTAGTTTATTGCATCCACCTACAGTCATGCTCTGTCTACAACATGAAGAAATGTATTTTATCTTATGAAATGTTTAGGCCCACAACAACTATTGTTTTGGTGTCTCTTTTTCAGTCCTGAATTGAGCAGTCTTGCTAAATGTGGCTTTTCAAAATACACTTGATGATTCTCAACATCAGTTTGAAATACCATATTTTAGACACACATCTTCAGTTTTTTTCATTTTTATTATTATCATTATTATTTTTTATCTTACCTGCTCTCTCTTCTAGCCCTGTGGTAAACCATTGTGTTAAGTCAGATCACAGCACACGGCTCACCTGTGATTAAAGCTGCACTTTCGAATCCTCGCTGTCTCCTCTGAATGACTCTAAATCCAAACACCATTATCTCTGTCGTAATCTACATCTCATCTCCTCTCTGGCCTGACTGCTAATCCCTCTGGCACAAACAAAACAACCAAAGCTGCCTGACCCATGAATGAAAGGAGTGATGATAGAATGAATGACAGGGCGAATGATTTAAAGGACGTGTAGACTGACATGAAGATGGAAGAAGTGATGGGTGAATACTGAATGCTGAGGCAAGAAAAATAGACATCACTATTTGTAGCGATGTATGAATGGAAAATGAAGGATGCCATCAAGGAAATACAGAGACTGATTTTAATTTTAGTTTTAAGTTGGTTCCTGAGCCCTGAATCTTCATATACTTGATTGGTATTCCACTCTGATTATCAGGCCAGTACATTTAGAGAATGCAGAAGAGGAAACCAGGCTGTACATAAGCTATAATAATAGTTGCAGTGCTGGACCTGAGCACCCATACATACCTGTACACACTGGCATCTGGGCTGTGTCCTGATGACACACATTTGAGTGTGAAGTTTGTGACAGGCTATGGTTGCTGCTATCGTTGATCTGCGTCCTCAGGCAGTGAAGATAATACTGTAGCAATACAGGTTCAGACAGGCAGGCTGACGTGCAGCCTGCCTGTCATGAGCCATCACCTGATCTTTTCTCTTGGGTGGTACATTATCCTCAACACTGAGGCTTATTTTAAAAATAAAATGCACATCCATAGAATAGACTTAATTGGCTAATGATACTTAGGAAGGCAGCCCTAACCTTCTTTTCTGAGCTACAAATATCTGATGGAATACCACAGTTTTGGCTCTCTTAGATGTAAGCCATTAAAATAATTTTTGGAATTAGTATTAAAATATTTAACTGATAATGATAATAATTTCATGAAAAAGCCCTGCTGTAACTGCAGTTGTACAATATCTTCTGTGTCTCAGTCTCCTGTGGCTTTAAATTTTAGTAAAGAATGAAGAAAAGTTGAAGTTACTAACCATGAAAGTAAAGTTTGACAGAAGAGTATGTGCAGGTCTAGACATGAAGAGACTGAAGATAGTTATCAGTCATCATGGGTTATGTAATAATTTTGAGGCTCTGGAACCAGAAGTCAGGATATGTTTCCAATTACTTTAATCACTGGACTGTCACTAAAATTCTTCATTCTGAGCCAATGGCCAAGTCTAGCGACTTGTCAATGTTAAATATCCTGCTACAAGGAAGAACAGCTATATTTCATGAATCTAATCAACATGCCTGCACATAAAAGTGTCTTCTCTGGAGCTTTGTCTGTCTTTATTTTCTGTATCTTTATTTGTCACATCTGTATTTGTGTTAAGTTTTAGTTCAATTTAGTTCTCTTTGAAGTTATTTTAGTCATTTCCAATCGCTTCAAGTCTTTTTTTTTCTCTTTGAGATTTTAGTTTCTCAAAATCAGTTGGTAAATACTTTAAATCAGATTAAGTCTCTTTGAACTTCTATTTGAATTCAATCTTAAGTCTCTTCCATTGGGCCTATGATGATTTTACTATAGAAAAACACTTATTTCATAAACTACAGACCAAGGACTCTCAGACTCACAAGAAACTTTGATCTGTACCTGCTCGGAATAAACAGTAATAATTGATCTGAGAGCTCTTCTGAGACATACATTTTTCTGATAAACAGCTGTAGAATGTTTTCCTTGTATGTACATTTTTACAAATATTCAAGTATAATTCTTCACAACTTAACTTGTGGTGTAATTATCATTTAAGTGTAAGAAGCTACTCCCAAATGCTTTGTTTACCTCCAGCACTGACGTGGTTAATCGATATTGACAAACTATGGGTAGTTGCGCATGCGCAAGTGGAGCTGACAGAGGAAACAGCCGGGGAGTAGTCAAACACACCACGATCAGAGAGAAAGAAGGAGGAAAGGCAAGAGGGGACGGATAGCTCAGGTTCAGCTGAGGTCTTGCAGTCTCAAGACAATTATGCTCATTTCGCCGCCGTCGCTTCCTTTCAGGTGTCCGCTTCCCGGTCGCTGAATGGCGCTGGTTACCGTGCAGCGTTCACCGACCCCCAGCACCAGCTCCAGTCCCTGCGTTTCGGTAAGAGCCGCTTTCATTTTTCAACACCCTCTCTTATATCACTTCAGCTACCACCAAACCCACATTTCCTTGCTATATAGGGCGCCTCAAAGCTTCATTTCCGCTGTCTTTTTTTATCGGCTGCCGACTGTCACCAAGTGCCTAGCCTTTGTACTCGTGCGCATGCGTGAGCTGTAGCCGCTCATCATTTTCAGTTATAATCTTGTGTCATCGCCGTCATTGCTCCCTACTAAGTTAGCTTGTCTGAACGCGTTTTATTGATGCTATTTGAGAGTACGGCACCGCTCATGTCACAATGATATTGTATATTCATGTTCTTGTGCAGTGTTTTTCGTGGCTTCTATGTTCCCTCAGTTAAAAGGTTCAGCTGGCAGTAAGCTACTTTACGCTGCCCAGGCAAACACAGCTTCACACTTAAACAGCTTGGCTCTTCATTTTGTAATATGTAATAATAGTTAAAACGACTGGGTATGTATTGCCAGGTATTTGGAGAAATGTTGATATCCCGTGGCACATTTCATGTACTTCCGTTTGTATAAGCGCTTTGTGACACGGGTATTTACTTCTGCGTGCACGTAGACGTAGTTGTGGACGTGTGGCTTCGTCCCTGTCACCTCCCCTGAATGCTTAGGCTCTGACTATGTTCTGCCTGTTTGTCCCTCGCTTCTTCTTTCTGTGTGTAGTGAGGGGAGGAAAGCGCCCATACCAAGCAGAGGCGCAGGTGGTTGTCCTGCGTCTTTTCCCTCTGCTCATCTTGTTTACTCAGAGGCAGGAACCACATCAGAAACAGTGAGGAAGTATCGTACGAGCATACTGTTGTACACAAGTGAACACACTTCCTGTACCATTGCTGCTGTGTATGCTGTTGGCACAGTCTTGTTAGGACGTAAAGCTTTCAGATTTGCAACTTTGCTCTCATTCCTGAGGCATCTTTAACCATCGTGGTATGATAGGCCTATATAATATATAAAACAACCCAGAATCTCCAATGTGTGACACATTTTTCTCACTGCACAGTATTTATTGTTGTATCTGTTAGTTTTGAAATCAAATAATTGAAAAATGTGGGTTAACTTCTTCAACGGTTTACTTGCTGGTCATATTAATTGTGTGCAAAAAAAGTTTTCCTGCCACCAGCTGTGACACCAAATCACAAACTGCTGTCAAGTTCTTAGTTTACCCTGAAAGCCAATCGCAGCGTCTGGGTATTGTGACCTTCAAAGCGACCCCATGTCTCATATCTTTTGTGTTCTGAAAGCAAAACAGGTTCTGTGAGTTGGCCTAATGATAACTTTTATGTACACACACATTTTAGGTGATTTGTTCTGTCACCCACAACAACTCAAAATGTATATAATTTTGAGTTTGCTGGGTTTTTTTTTTAAGTTAGTGGCAAGGAAGGTATGTTTGTGTTCGTTAAAAGATTATGTGACTTAGAGGTATGATATGGAGTTCCTTTTTCATGATGACTGGAAAGTTGCAGACCTAAAGGAAGAATTTGCATGTATGTAATTTAGTAAGGAGAGGCATGCAGGAAGAGTGAAGTATGTGAAGCTCTTTCTCATGGAAACATGCTTTTTGTATTGGTACCTGTACACATTTGTCTCATGTTAACAGATTGTGCAGATACGCATCTGGTTTATGTGTCATCTTGTCATGTGACGTGCATATGTGTGAAGCCTTTCACAAGATACCTATTAGCTGTTTTCTCTCACCACGTTCACTTGGAATGTTGGTTAAATTTGTCTTACAAAGGTATTTGTAGGGAAAATACACATAATGTGCTGGGCTCTCTTGCACACCATCATTTGGCCTTTAGAGAAGAATTTGTACTGGCAATAGCAGATAAGCTCAACTGCAACACATGAACATAGACTGGCTTCCAATCTTGCAGATCCCTGCATGAAGTGAATGCTCAGGTTTCTCATTTCCATACACTTTGGAAAAATCTCACATTTTCATGTATGCAAAATGTCTGTTTTCTTATCTAAACAAAGCTTGGGTGATCCCAGCATGTGACATGATGGCATGGAATGCCCACACAGCACTGGTCCAGATTTTACCGCAGGAGTATAATCAAAACTCTATCATGTCTACTGCTGTCATTAAGAATAAGTAAATCAATTTAAACCTTATGTGCAATGAAATAATTAGCAAAGTGGCATTCAATCAGTTCCATTAGGTGGTGGAAAATAGTATTATAATAGATTACATTTTTGCCAGTTTCAGCCAGCTGTTTTTTTCCTTTTTTTAAGAGATGTTAATACTAATGATTATGCAACCATAATCGCAGTTTCCTCGCATAACTGCAATTACACAATCATTGCTGCAGTGACAAGCCCAGTCAAGGAAAAGAATCTGAATGGACCAAACACAATAATGGACACACAGGCTCCAGCATCTCATACTTTACTTATGTCCATCAATGATCAGTATCTGTCTTTAAAATCTGCCAGGCTCTTCGCTCTGACAGCTCACAGTGGAAACCTACTCTGGATAACAAGCCTGAAAAAAGTTGAGCATTGCTGCTTGCATTTATTACATTTAGCTTAATCCACAACAGTGTCACAAGACCTGCCAGTGAACTTTAGTTTTCAGATTCTCTTCTACTTTTTCATCAGAGATAACTATACTCCAGCTAAACAGATCTCTACTTCCTCATCTACTGATTACACAATGTGTACAATTTGCTGTGAATGCACTGCTCTTTTTTTGTACAAAAGACAGAAAAGAAAGTGATACTTCAATCCTGCATTTCCTCCAGGTCTCTTAGCTTCAGTCATCTTTTTGTATCGACTCATTGTTGCCTATTATCATCCTGTTATCTGCTTCTGTCTTTTGTGAACCTGTTAATGTTTTAGTAATGTCGTTAAAGCAGGTTAAGCCCACATTTAGAGTAAACAAGATAAGTAGCAGGTAACACAAGATGAGTGCCAAAACTTTATCTGCCGCTAATCCATGGCTTCCTTATTTTATCAAAGCCTTGTGTTAGAGTTTTCTCTGTGTCTTTCCTTGTCTCCCTGTTTACTTGTGTGTGTGTGAATATGTTATTCTCTGTCCAGCCACACCTTAAAAACAGACTGAGGTCATTTTCCTGGAGTCTGTAAATTGAGTTGAAGCTGAACTCTGTTCCCTCTCTTGTCTCTCTGCACCAATGCTGCTCTGCTCAAGTGGTGCTTCACGCTGAACTAAGCGAGATTTTATTTTACTTTTTTTGTGTGTGTGCATATAAATATGAAAATACACAAGGTTTCCTATTCCAGCATAGCCCAGTGGGAGTCGGTTCATTTCATATTCAAATATGTTTCTTTCGTTGATTTTTTTTTTTCTTTCTTTTTTTCACAGTGCTTGTGTGGACTTACATATTGTCTTTCAATACCATGACCTAAATAGACGGATGCATGAGTAATAAAAACACAAAAATAGTGTCACAGTGAAGTATCCTTATTGTTGTGTTTGAACATTCAGCTTATAACCTGCTAATATGTCACTGTGTCCAGTAGTGTTTATGTCTTTTTGACATTGTCTTTTGTCAGTAGGTGCTGTAAGTTCTTAAACCACTAAAACCTTTATAAGCATGTGCCTCAAAATGTTGTCATGACAACATTTACTGTATACTTTTATGTTTATTGAAACTACACATATCCTTTATTTGCAAAATCTCAAGATGCCAACGTCTCATTCTAATGAATGGACTTGTAAAAGCCTGTTAGTAATTGTATTTCCTTTATTTTATCTTCCTAGGAGTCCGGTAGTGGGGAGGATGACCGCCGCTCTCAGCCAAGGAGGTAAAATATTCACACTCTCTAGCTCAGATAAAGAAAGAAAAATACGTTATGTATTTTTTTTTCTTATAAATCAGGAATTTTTAAATGAATACTAGGCCAAGAAATTAGACATACTTGAGGAGTGTTCATACTTGACAAGTTTAGTTCTGTTAAAACAAACTGTGGTGCAACTCATCTGTTGGTGTGGATCATTTGAAGAAGTGTGAAGTGTGTCACCTGAACCCAACAAGCTTCCACTTTCAAACTCTGCTGCGGTTCATCAGAAATATGAAAAAGGCATGAGTCAAATGCACACTAATGGATAGATGCATTTGATTTCAAGCTTATTTCCTTTTTCTGATTATTGGATCTATTCTGCTAGCTACAGTATAGTACATGCATTGAAACCAAAATTGCATTGCAGCATATGTGGGCAACACAGGAACTTTGGATGCTATTTCGACTCGTATTCATTTCAAAAGTTCCTCATGGCATCATGCGTGTGTGCAAATATGTTAGAGGTCCCATAAAGTTTAAATCCGGTTTTACCTCGGCATAGTTAAATAATGATAGGTTGGCATGTCAAATAGCAGACGTGCAGTGAACCTCAAATCCTATCATCACCTCCTTCATATGTAAATTTCACAATCTGAAAACCTGCATATTGTTTCATTACCCTTTACACAGACTTGTTTGGAACCTCCTCCAACTTTAACAAAGACCAGCCTACTTTCTGTTAAGACTCCGTGGCTGCAGCTCAGTTTACTTGTATGGATATGAAGGACAATCAGTTTGTTTAAGGACAAAAAAAAATAAAAATCAATTTATCGTCACTACAGATTGTTTCTCCAATCTTGGAAAGTTTCAAGAAGGCTTCACCCAGCAGCTAACCAAACAATAAATAAATAAATGATCGTATTAAGACAGATTATGGTGGTGATAAAACACTGCCCCCATTTCTTTAGGAGATTCTATTCTATATATATTTATATACATATATACATACACACACACACACACACACTCATATATATTCCAGTGTGAATAGCAGAGCAAGCCAGGACTATTTTTTGCATTTCTGCATGTCTTAAAACCAAACTACAAGAGTGAATACACCCAAAGTCAACAACATGCCAAAACCAAATCTGAGCACAGGGCCTGCTGTGTTTCTGCCCTGACACCTGACTGGATCTAAATGAACGGGCAGGAAAATAAGCTTCACGTGTGTTTGACTCTCTTGCTGTGCTGCTGTGAGTGAACAGAGAAGTGACATGCCTTTGTCATATGTTAATCCAATGTTACCTTATGTTGCTTCAGAGTTGGAGACCTAGTTTATCCTGTTTTGCTCAACCACACTTGGAACAGCTTTTCGTCTCTCAATCATCAGCAAGTTCCTTCCATTGCCTACTGTGTTTATTTGCTCGACATGATCTCGATGAGCACTCTCACTTCTCCTTTGTTATATTGGACACTTTAATTACACACAAAAGCCTGAAATCCTCTCATGTGAGATAATTAATTGCGGTTTGCTGGCTCTCCATTAGAGGGCAGCAGTGTCTGCGTGAGTGCGTTGTGGGTATGTGGGTCATCAGGGAGCTGCACTGCTGATCCAGGGACAGATTGGTGACCACTCCCAAAGTCAGAGCATCTGTGTGGTCATTGGAGCTCTGTATCTTCCATCTGGAAAAACCGCCTGTATTTGTGCAGCTGGAAATGAAATCTATACCTACATACTGGGGCTGTGTGTGTCTGTGTACACAGAGATACTGTAGGTGAACGATTGGATGACATATTGACTTTGGAGTCTTTTTATTTATGAACTGATTTCATACAGTCTTCATAATATTGGTTTATTTACTTTTATGTTCAGTTCACTAGTCCCATTAAAGGCCTGAGGTATCTGGTGATGCTGCAGAGGCTGTGGTTGTTAATTTATTATTTAGTTAGAAAAAAAAAAGTTAGACTTGTCATTTGAGCTGTGGAATGCTATTACTTAGGTTTTTAGTTCACTGTATTTTTAATGTTTCTCACAAATAAAATCCAATTTGATGGTTTGCCTATCCCTCTCTGTATTTCCTGCAGGCTCCCCACTTTGCTACAGTTTTGGTCCTCTTCTGCTGTCTCTGTTGTAGCTAATATCTGGTCCCATCTATAGTTTTCAATCTTTTCAAAATCTTGGACTGTTGTCAGTGACTGAAACCTTGCTCCTTCTCTCTGGACGATCAGGTTTGATGGCCTTTTTTTTTACCAGATCTAGCTCCTCATCCACTTACCTAAACTCAGTGAGGCTACACAAAGATGCTACTAAGTTTCCTACACCTTCACTGAAATTTGTAAATCTCGGACTGTCAAGAGGCAGACGAATCTATTCATCTTCATTCATTTTTTTTTTGGCGGGGGGGGGATCAAAAATATTTTTAGTGGAGCCCCTTATTTACAGAATATTATGACCTTTTTGCACAAGTTGATACAATTTTCTGCGGTCTCAAAAAAATATCTGACATGTTTTGGTAAAAATGCCTCAGATACAGTACAAGAGCGCCTTCATTAACCATGTCTGTACAGCTGCGTATGTGGCACCTGGTTTTAGAAGCGGAGTCAGCAACTCCATTCTCCTCTTCCACGGCGTGTGCCTTATTTAAAGGCCATGCTGTAGCTTTGTTGTATCTACTTTTGTGGTGCAGCAAATAAAGCACGATGCAGGGCTGTGTTTGGTCAGTCTATCCAAGTTGATGGTCACTTTAGCCGCTGTGCTCTCAAGCACAGAAAAATTTGGTTTTCCTCTATACCCCCTTTTAAGAATTTGTTCAGGAAAATATCTTCATCTGCAAACTCAGTAAAAAAAAAAAAATCTTCACTTTTATTTTTTTTAATTCACCTAATTCAGTTGTTGGTAGAAATCACAAATGTAGCTTTGCATTAGCTCCCACAGCAATACATTAATTGTACTATTTCAGCAGTTGCTCCCCTTCTTTTTTATTGTCTCCAGTGTTCAAACAAATAATCAAATATTTTTTGGCAAGCATTCATCTGATCCACAATCTTCTACAGTCTCTTGCTTCATACATTTAGCTGCAAAACATTGACAATCAGCAATAAGTATGGACAGACAAACTGTTAATGGTATTCCCCCATAAGACAGAGTCAGTGTGAATAAAAGCAGTAAAAAAAAAAAATAAAAAAAACAATTGGATGGTTGGTTTGGACAAGCTGCTGTGAAAAAGATTTTGCTCTATTTTATTTGTGCTTCTGTTTAAAAGTCACAGAAGTTGTTTCAAACTGCTGGATGAAAAAAAAAATCACCTCTATAGGGATGGATGTTCTGCCTTATGCACCACTTGAAAGATGCAAAGCTCAAGATTGCCATGTGCTGTCCTGCATATCTTCCTCCCGTATCGGGACAATGATAATGGCTGGGAAATGGATGATGGTAATATTACTTTTTTTTGTGAAGTTTAAACCATGCTATTAATAGGTGAAATCGAAATGCACACCTAACTTCATGGAATCGTTCAGCTAGATACGCACAAACTAGTCTGCTAACTGAGGGTCTTGGTTGGTTTGATTGAGCAGCTTTTTGTTTTTCACAGCACACTGCTGACGTCAGTGAGCATTGTGATGTAGAAGCCAGCTGCTGCAGCAGAGCTCATCTCTAGGTACGCTTCATTCACGCCAGAATAAGAGTTCAGTGCTGAAGTGTATCTCCTGCGTAGGGCAGGCCCACTGCAGTGCTGCTGATTAAACTCAGTGACGTCAGCATGATCACGACATCAGCTAAAGGGGTAACATCATTGGCTGATGTGTAGAAGGAGAATTAGAAGGTATCAGGGGAATTTAAAGTGATTCTACAATAACTGAGTTGATCCATTTGAAAGAAGTGCAATAAAGAACAGTTTTATTACATGTTTTAAGGGGAAGATCAATGGTTTACTTTACTAGTCTATTTATTATTTTTTTCCTCTGGGCTCATTTCACTTTCCAGTTGTACCTCCAAGACTCATGATTTTTATTCACCCTTGTCATTCAGCGTAAAGCTGCATTTCAACCAAAGCACATAGAGCTTAAATATGTCAGGACTTTTCTTTAAGGGATTAAATGATTTTTTTTTCAGCCCTGCGTCTTTTTCAATTTCACTGAGGTCTAAAGTATAGAAAGATTGGGTAAATTAATTCCCTTTAGTGTGTCATTCCTCATCGGCCCTTGCTGGATTATCGGAGCTGCAGCGCTGGTCAGAACACCTTCCACCAACAGCTAAACCAGGAAGTGTCTCCAAATGAGCTCAAATCAATTATTGATTTTCTTGAGGTGGCAAATTAACAAAAATCGTTTCTATCAACATCTATCTATCTATTAGGTTCTGAGGATTTCTGTGTTCACCTTTAGGATGTAACTATTGTGAAACAATAGGATATTATTGTCTTATTGCTGAGAGTCAGTTGTTTCTTGTCTGAATCTTGTCTTATTTTAGTTCTTGCTTAACTACCACAGCTCTCTCTTCTCTGCTGAGCGCAGTTGCATGAATGTTTCAGACGGCTATTGAGTTATTCTTGTGTCACAACTGTATGTCAAACCTGAAATAACTGAAACTGAAATGCAGAAGTAAAATGCTAAGAGTACTTAACCAATGAGAACTGTTCAGCCTCCCAGAAGGGCTCTGGGTAATCTCAACAGCACTGCCTCTCTGGCATGGTTCCTGAAAGATGCATGCCATCTTAAATTGATTGAGTAGACTGTAAATGATCAGATAACTTGGGTTTGAATGCTCATAAATTAATAGTGAGGGTGAGCTTGTGTTTAAAGTCTTACTATAAACAATATGTGCCACTAGGGTGGCTGTATGTTTGCACATGTCAAAAGAATAGAACAGTAGAGGAGTGTCTGGTGTCTGTCTGCTTGTAAAAACTGCATGCTGACTTTTCTGTTTGACATTGGATGGTGTGAATTTGGTGTGAATTTCAGCTGCCAAACAATCCTATGGAACATGAGAAATGGATACAACGCCACGCATGTAAACGTGGGTTGTTGAGACAAGACTGAGGCCCGTGGTTGTTAGACCTGTGGTTTCTTTACATAATATACGACACGTACTTCAGTTGGTAAGACCAGTGACAAAAGCAGAAGCTGGTTTGGTGTTTCATTGAAATTAGGTGAGAGATGTGTTGTGAGGGTAAATATCAGTCAAAACCGCTGATATCAGTTTGCAATGAAGGCGTCCTCACAACTATTTTAGTGTAACTTTTATCATCTTTGTTTCATGTAGTGTTTGATTTAATGCTCAACGTTATATATGTTTTGAGATGTGACTTGGTGTACCAGCGTAAACAAAGACTTTTTTTTCTGGTAAAGATCACTAATTTAGATGCTGAAACTTGTAATATTGTGGAGCTTTATGGTACAGATCAATCACTACAGCTGACTTTTTGATTAGAAGGCCAGAGGTAACTTGTGACGATACAAAAAGAGAATAAGAAAAAATAGAGAAATCCCACTCAGCTTATGTACATTTAAGCATTCTTAATGCAGGTCACAAACATGAAAAACACCACACTGCAGTTGTTATTTTTCTGAAGATATCATTATTATTATTGTTATTTTTTTGCTGCCAGGTGGTGGCTAAGTAATTTCCTTTAGTTTGTAATCTACCCTAAAAACTGAAACCCCGAGAGATCAACAAGTAGCGCAACAGAGTCTCAGGTCAGGTTTCTCCTCCGTACATGACATGTCTGATGTCTCCTTGTTGATTTCTCAATCTTCCTTTCGTTCGTCTTGTTGTTGTTGTTGTTGTTGTTGTTCTATCACTCGTAGCACACAAGGTGTCGGGTGTTGTTGACATTGGGGAGAATTTTCCGTAAAGGCCAAAGACCTGAGGTTGGTTATGCAAGTGTGTCACCCCCTCCAGCAGGGATCAGACAACACAAATGTGATAAGCGTGTGACTCAGGCTGTGAGGATTCACTTCTTCACATGGTCTGGGAAGTGATTAATAAATAATTGTGAACCATGTTGCAGAGGTATCTTTTCATGTTGTTGTTGTTGTTACCATGACAAGAAAGACACCTCTACACAGATATTTATTTGTGATTTCTTGGTCTTTGAATTTCAAAGGAAAATACCAGAGGGTGTATTCTGCTTTTCATGGAGACAATTGGAATTATTGCAATTTCTGATTTGTCTCAGAATTTAGCTGCTCACACAGAAGTAGTTGTTTTGTTTTTTCAAAGACAGCCCATTTCAGGGTGAGATTTCCCACTTCAAAATTTCTTTGAGCGGCCACTTTCCTGTATTTTTCTACAAGTATCATCCCACAAATACACTACATCAGGACATCAGGAACAGCTGGGACTCCATGTGAGGGGGTTTAAGTAATAAAATACTTCTTAGACAGCAAGAATAAATAATACAAAATAATTTTGCATATAAAACCTATAAGGTGCCATTTGCCTGTGGCCAACAGTTCAAATAAACTTAAAAAAAAATCACTGAGAAGCTCTTAAAAGGTGCTAAAAGTAAAAAAAAAAAAAAGGTATAATTGACATTAAAAATGCGACATTAAAAATACATCCTTTAAAAAAACTGTAGACTTCTGAAATAAATGTCCACTGAAGCAAATAAATGTTGCATTTATAGTTTAAAAAGAAATCAATATAATGTCATAAACATTAATTGAAATAAGATTAGTCAGTTTGGAAATACCTTTATTGGCTTTACAAGATCAGTCCTTATTTTTGTGTCTTGTTGTTTTGTTAATTTATTTGACTGTCATATATAAGTAATATTATGAGAACGGCACACGTGTCTCCGCCCCTCCAGCAGGATTTACCGCAGCCTGCCGCTGCTGCTGTAGACAAATCAAACCACACCAGTGTAGAAACGGATCCACCTGCTCTGCAACAGCACGCCTCTTTGCAGGCTCTCTCTTCTGCAGTACCGCGCTCTTCAGAATTGCATACTGATATGCTGCATGATCTTGTGGTTTGCTGTCGGAGCTATTACGAGGGCTGTTCAGCGTGATCACCCACTTTCGGATTTGATCAGCGAATATCGATAACTTCAACCCGCCTCTGGTCGCTCCTTCTCCGCCGCCGCATCAGCGATGCCTCCCGGTGTTGTGACCGCCCCACGCAGCTCATCGGCCGGCTGCTTCTGCGCCTGCTGTGGGGTAAAAATGAGACCGTATTTCACCGACAACTCCGTAATCTCCCAGGGAGAAATTTATCAGCTGTAAGTTGCAAAATGTGACCATTGTTCTCAGAGTCCAGCCTTTATATGAACTGCAGTAGAAACGTAGTGATGTGCTTCAGTGAGCCTCAAAACTGTTTTTAGGCAATCCCTGCAATGACAGTTGTTGTTTTCATTTAACTCACTTTCCATTAACCATGATCACAGTGTGGTCACGCCAAAAGATTCATATAGATATGTTTTGATGTTCCTAGATGAATAAATGGGAAGGATATGACAGCACAGCTGCAGAACAATGTGTGGCTGCAGGAAGAGGTTTCCTTCCTCTCTTGCTCCATGTAAAATGCTGGAAGAAGCTTCATCTCCTCACACGCACTCTCTTGCACCTTTATGTCATTTTATTTTATTCTGTTTTATTTTTTTTGTCAATATTATTTCTTCTGCCATGCTTGAAATGGGTCTTGGCAAGGAATAGGCAAGCAAAGCACACAGTGTACCCTAGATGACTTCACAGGATGTTTTCCTCTGAGGGCTACTGGTGGTCGAGATGATACTGGAATTTTTGCATTTTGATCAGTCAGCCAATCTGAGATTTAACTTATTTCTGAACTCATACATCCTCAGCATTGCACAAAGCCAAATACAAATGCAAAAGTTTTTCAGTGCTATTTACTTTGAAAAGTGGTTTGTGGGCAGTTGCTGATTTTTCACAGCTCCCAATCAGTGTTGACGTTTGTCAATGTTGACTTTATTTTTAGTGCATCTAATCCCTGTTGATCCCTTGGTTGACCTGGGAGTGGACTGTCAGTGATCGCTGGTGTTAGCTGTGCTGTTCTTTATCACCACAAACATAACAAGACTTTCATTTTAATGCCAGGTTCATCCCAAGGACAGAAGCTCTTTGTTGAACATGATGTATAATCACAATGTTCCACTTTTGGCAAAAAATGCCAAAAACATCACAAGAATTTCCAAAAACAAAGCAATTCTTTGGGTCTCTTAAACCCATTACATAATTCTATTGTTCAGGGTGCGTTTGCGTAGAGTAGCTTAGTTGGAGCTGCCAAGTAAGTGCTGCGTAATTCAGAGTACAAATATCCAGGTCCAGCCATGACGTTCCAGCCTCTTCAAAGATAAAAGACTGCTGGCAGAGTTGCTTTTCTGAAAATTTCCTGTTCAATTAAACCAAATTGAACTTTGAAGCAGCTGGTTTTGTAAGCTCTCAAATCTCCCCATTATTATTGTTCAAATGTTTGTTTGTTCGAGCAGCCATGGGTATTTCCTAAGCAAACATGAAGTTTTAATCATCATCATCATCATAACGGGTGCAACAGATACTTCTGTGTTGAAGAACCGGAAATACTGCTTCATTAAGTCAAGAAATAAAAAGCCACAATTGATGACTGCACATTAATAAAAGTATTAATTGTCAGGAAGCAGTTCTACTGATTCAAAGTGCCTGAGGTGTTGTTTGTATTTTCTATCCAAAATGAGCAGATACAGAACGTTATAATTATATAATGCAAAGAAAGTCATCAGTTGACAGGCCTCGTGTTTCTTTTGCTCTGTTTTGCTCTGGTTGGAGCCCTGTCTCCCCCTCAAATACATTTATGCCCAGTTTAGCCTGCGTAGGGCCAATCACAGCTGTTAGTCTTTTGCACAGCAGGGTTTCCTTAGGCAAGTTTGGGCAACGGAAGACTGATTTGGGCACGTTGTTCATTTCTACATTACTCACGCCATTGTTTTGATTGGTTGCAACGTATAGTTGGAAGGTATTTTGGCCAGTGGTTGTTGATCTGAAGTTTTGGAAACTGGAAACTGAGAGAGTCGAGACTAACTGGCATGTGTGCGTTTGTCCGGCCCTGCCAGGTGAATGCTGTTTCATAAGGACAAGTTATCTTTCTGTCAGTGGACTTGGAGGTTATTAGTTGCTTAAATTTTTCTTTTTGTTCCTGTGTCTGTGCAGCATCAGTGAAAGCTTCTTGACGGTTAAAGGAGCTGCTCTTTTCTTACCTCGAGGAAATGGCTCCTCCCCCTCTTCTGCATCTCGCTTCTCCCAGCTGCGGAGTAAACATGCAGGTGAGCTGAAAGGTTCTCCCTAACAACATTATACATTATATATATATATATATAGACTATTCAACTGTATGAGTTGCATTTTTGCTTAATCAGTTACCAGTCATTCATAGCTACAGTCCCTGATCAAAGTTTATTAAATCTTGCCTTACCAGGAGACATCCAGCAGCATTTACAGACCATGTTCACTCTCCTTAGACCAGAGGACAACATCAAGCTGGTGGGTGCACGCTATGATTCAAAAGTACAAATTAAAATCCTGAATTTACTTTTGAGGTTATCAGTAAGCTGTAAAAGCATGACTTTGTGTGTCGTCCTGAAGGCGGTTCGTTTGGAGAGTGCCCATGCTCAGGTGACCCGCTACATGGTGGTGGTCTCAACCAATGGTCGACAGGACACAGAAGAGAGTGTGGTCCTGGGGATGGACTTTAGTCCTGTAGACAGGTGAGACTGGGACACAGAGTCGCGTATGTTCATGCCAACTTTGATGCTCTGACGTTGTAACATGGAGGTTTCCTCTCCTTCCAGCTCATGTTCAGTAGGGCTGGTGTTGCCTTTATGGAGTGACACCTTAATACACCTGGATGGAGATGGGTAAGTATAAGTCACTGTATCAACAGAGCACACACTCTACAACATCTTTTTAAACGGAGTACTGATGGTGCCTTTTTTTTTTTCATTCTACCTTCCTCTGCTGTGTTTCCCCTGCTGCTTTCAGGGGCTTCAGTGTGTCTACTGATAACAGAGTGCACATATTCAAGCCTGTTTCAGTGCAAGCCATGTGGTAAGTTATAGTGGGTTAATAATGCTACTGACTTTTTGTCAGTTGTTCATATTTGTATCCATCGTGTGGATTTCAATGATGAGTCTTTTCCTCAGCGATGCCAGGCGCTCTCCTTTCATCACTTGTATTTTAATTTTATTTTTCTGCCTCTGACTCATAGGTCAGCTCTGCAGTCACTCCATAAAGCTTGCGAAGTTGCTCGCTGCCACAACTACTTCCCAGGAAGCTTGTTTCTTACCTGGGTCAGCTACTATCAAAGCCGGGTGTCATCTGACCAGTCCCGCATCAACGAGTGGAATGCCATGCAGGATGTGCAGTCACACCGTGCTGACTCGCCTGTGCTCTTCTCTGATGCGTAAATATTCACAATGTTTTGTTTTCTTTTTGAACAGTTTTAATTTTTTTTCTTCACGAGTACGGAAAAATGCACACATATGTAAAAGTTTCTATATCCTCCAAAGAGCAGGAGATTTACAAACTCAATTTGAATTGCGCAATGTTTCTTCAGACCTACAGAAAGGGAGCTGACGGAGCGACAGATCAAAACCAGGCTGAGGGAAATCATGATGCAGAAAGATCTTGAGAATGTCACCTGCAAAGAAGTGAGTTGGTGCTTCAGTTCCTGATGTTGAAGTTAGTTTGAACAGATATAATCATCACCAAAGTCACTTGCATCAGATTTCTTTTTTTTCAAAAAGGAAATGTAAAAAAAACCCAAAATAAAATGACATGTTTTCTTCCACGCATCTTATTCCTTTTTTCTGTTTTGTAGATCCGAACAGAGCTGGAAATGCACATGACATGCAACCTGCGAGAGTTCAAGGAGTTCATTGACAATGAGATGATTGTCATTCTAGGCCAGATGGACAGTCCTACAGAGATCTTTGATCACGTCTTCTTGGTAAGTTGAAAGGGAATGAATTAAGCACCTTGTCTGCATTTGATTCCAAAGAGCAGAAATCTTCAGATTTTATTCTTGAAAAAAAGAGTGCTTGTGCACAAGGCCCAAACTTAATCTGGAGAATCTGATCTTATTTAGTCTTGTGTTATTCTAAGATCTGGCAAATTTTAAGGTACTTCAGTCCTGTTTGGCTTGGAGCGTGTCCTGGATGTCAAGCACATCTTACCACAGGATTTAGCCATTGAAAAGCTCAGTGGAAGGCTTTGAATAAGGCTCAGGATTGCTTTTGTTTTCCTACAGGGATCTGAGTGGAATGCATCCAATTTGGAGGAGTTGCAAAAGAGCGGGTAAGGAAAGACAAAAGCAACAAAGCCAACTGTACACTCTGTTCTCAGTTTAGCAAGTACATGCAGTAAAGAATTAATATGAAAGGATTATTATCAGATAGCAAAAATGAAATGTTTTGTGTTAAAATATTTTCTATAATGGTACAGTGTAACAATTGCACGCTAGTCTTGTCTCTTTTTCTTCTTAACTTTATGTTTGTTTGCCTCTCAGAGTTCAGTACATCCTGAATGTAACAAAAGAAATCGATAACTTCTTTCCTGGTGTGTTTGAGTACCACAACATCCGTGTTTATGATGAGGAGGCCACTGACCTGCTTGCCTATTGGAATGACACCTATAAGTTTATATCAAGAGCAAAGTGAGTTTCCTCTGACAGCATTTTCTCTATTTTCTCTGATTTTGATAAAGAGTTTAAAACACGACACAGTTTAAAACATGGTCTTTTTGAAAGGGCTTATGTCTCTTACTAAACTATGACTGAGATATGGATAAAAGACAAATACATGGTGGATTTATATGATGGTAATAACTGATCAGTCATCAACCATTCCTGATAATACCAGCCATATCAGGTTGTTCTTTCTTATTGAACAGCTAACAGTCAGATCTTCCGTCCACTCAAATCCATACTTCTAGAATGATGATGAATGACTTGATTCTTCATATTTGCTCCAGGAAATCTGGGTCCAAGTGCCTGGTGCATTGTAAAATGGGGATAAGCCGCTCTGCAGCCACAGTCATTGCGTATGCAATGAAGGAGTATGGCTGGGATTTGAAAAAAGCTTTTGATTATGTCAAGCAGCGTCGGACTGTGACCAAACCCAACCCTTCGTTCATGAGGCAGCTGGAGGAGTATCAGGGCATACTGATGGCCAGGTACCCACTTACACACACAATGATGGCAACACTTTGTGCTCTAAACAATGAAGGAAAAAAGTTGTATAAATCATTGAATAACATACACAGTACAGCTTCCATTTAGTTACTTTTCATCTGATGATTTAGAGTTGGATGGTAATTCTTTTTTTTTCTACACATATGTTTATTAATATGCTAGTAATAAAAAGTATGTTAATTGCAATTCATATTATGTGTAAAAACACATATAAGCACATCCAAATTTTCCCTATAGATGTCTGCATAAATAAGATCTGATTGACATAACAAATACCACTTCAATAATATACCTATTTGTTGTTTTTTCTGCAGCAAACAGAGGCACAACAAACTGTGGCGTTCTCATTCCGATAGTGATCTGTCAGAGCATCATGAGCCGCTGTCTAAATCCTATGCCCAGCCTCACAGTCTGGGTCGCTCAGACCCCCACAACCAGGCTGCTAACGCGTCTAGTCCTTCTGTCAAAGAACTGCTGAACTCACTGTGCTCTTCAGCCAGCTCTGGCAAGGCACCACACTCCGCTGGCCATCCTGATACTAGTGTCCAGTCCAATCAGCTTAGTTCTTCTTCTGAAGAGGTGTCAACTCTGCCAGGTGATGCCAAAGTCAGAAGCCTTGCCGGTTCCGCCATGACCCGGAGCAGCCAACTGGGCGCCCCTTGTTCTGATTCCAAAACTGGTTCTGTGTCTTCATCACCCTTACTTTCCAACGGCTTATGTGACTCTGAGGAGCAACCCTCATCGTCCCGTCTCTCCCAGCCAAGAGCCACGACCGTGGTGCCCGAGCCTCAAAAGACGGATGTGGTGACTGTAACACCAAGTGTTTTGATGAGCCCACCTCACCCGCTTCCAACTGCTTGCAACCTCACCCCCTCTTCTGCTCCAGCATGCGAGGATGAAGCTATCAAACCGCCGGTGTCATCCTGCTCTTTGCCTGTGATAAAACCAGTGCTGGTGTCGGTGCCTGCCCCTACGTCAACACAAATGCCAAGCGCACAACAAGCTGGACCTCATGGTCTGTCTGACCCTCTGTTTGTCAAAAAAACTGATGGTGACCAACAGATAAGTGGCCCGTCTTTTGATGGTTTAGAAGCCCATCATCCTTCAACTAATGAGTGCATCAGCTGTCCAAGTGCCATTCCACAAGACAATGTGCTGTTATTCGGCCACAGTGCAGATCACATAAACTTTTTCAGTGCGAGGGAAAAATTCAAGGGAATGAGTAAAGATCGTAAAACTCAGGGTGCTGCAGCGCAGCACTCACCCCTGCCGAAGAGTTGTGGAAAAGATCATCAGTCGCTGCCCCAGGAGGTCTCCATTAGTGAGGGGAAGGAGGAGGAAAAAAGAAAGGTAATTACTGCAGAATTTATGCATTTATTTTCTCCACCAGAAAAAAACAAGAGAATAGTTCTGTAAGATTTTCAGATGCTATTATCTTTTTATTCTGTGGAATTTAAGAAAACAATGACCAAGGTGTTTTATAGATACTGCTGCTATTTAGTTTAACTTTTTGTTTCTGGAGTTCAAATGTGCCACCTGGTGGCAAATAGATGGAACACTTCAAATATATGTTTTACCTTGAAATTCCCCAAGTAACTTGGTTTTCTTTTCTTTATAAAAAAAAAATAACATATTTTTCATTTAAACTAATTAGTGTTTTACATTATCTCTACTTTCTAGGAAATGCATGTTCCTGTGCAGGTCACAGAAGTGAAGCCCAGAGGAACTCTATGCCAACCTGAGCCTCAACACTCCCAAGATCAAGAAGTGACAAAGACGAGGCAGGAAACGGAGGGCAGAGAGGTTTTCTCACTCCAGGAAGCTGAGAATGTAAAAGAGGAAGTGAGAAACAAAGAGGATGAGGAAGTGGCTCCTGCTCGTCTCTACAGCGACTGGACAAGGGGGTCCGTGAGACGCGTCACACAACAGCTAGAACAAAGAATGAAAAAAGAGCATGAGACTCCGTCACCCTCCTCTTCACCGCCATCTTTCTCTGGTTGCACCTCCCAGTCTCAGCGTCGTCCACACAGCATCCATACTACAACAGCATCTCCCCTTCAGGATGATGCAGTTCTCCCCCAGGTGTCTGTAGATGGCACCCAGGAGGAGCAGGAGGAGGCACAGAGGAAGCTTGAATCGGTTAAAAGGGGGAGTGCTCTTGTAGCTGATATGGGAGTCCTGGAAAATGAAAAAAGCACAAAAGGACACAAACCTCAGGCGTATGATGCTCGATTACTGTCTACCTCTTCTCCTTTCCACTACTCTACCAAGTCTCCGTTTGCCTCTGTGAACTTTCTGTGTTTGGAAGGTGTGACCGAGCTTGAGTCAGTCACAGACTGGGACTGTTTCACAGAGGGCTTCCACAGCGACATCATCATGAGAGAGACATGGGAGACTTTGCGCGAACTGGGTGCCTTCCTGCAGCAAGTGAGCATGAGTGGAACCTGCAAGGCGAAGCATGTGGGCCAGGCTTTGGGAACCACTCAGAAACAAGGCAGCGGTGTCCAAAAGAGGGTTAGAGAGGTGGAAGCTAGGATTCGTCAGGCGGGGCTGACCCCTCCATCTTTAATGAAGCGTTCAGCTTCACTGGCCAAACTCGGCTGCTTAGAGTTGCTTGCCAATGATCTTGCCAACGAGTGGGAGCTTAGCCGCTCCGCTTTGGCTCCACCATCAGCACAAGCTCCAGCCCATGCGGTTAGTGACGAATCCAAGAAGCAACGGGTGCACAACTCTTCTTTCATGAGAGGCGAGGAGCCAGAAACCATTGAGATAACAACAAAGATGATTTCTGAAGCCGGAGGAACCTCACCAGGAATCTCCGCACCATCAAACCAGAATCCACAGAGTGAAAGACTCACAAACACTGGCCAAGATACTTGGCATTCACCTGGGCCAACACTTCTGACCACAAGGCAGCAATATGGGAGGACTCATCCTCTGAGACGGCTTAAAAAGAGAACTGTTAGCACCTTGTACCACACCATGTAACCCTCACGATGTGTGTCTGTGTATATGTAAGAGAGGGCAGGATCATGCACCTGTTAGAAACGGAAGTCAAGTACATATGTAGGATTTATTCAGCAAAACAAACCAATGCCTCTTGCCTTAAAGGTGTGTTTTGTAGTGTCTGTGCATTTTCCCCTACATATCCTCCACAGCCTGTGTGATATCTGAAATATGATACTGGCCATTGTATGAAAGCAGTGACAAGGCTTATGAAGGTTCCAGTTATATTGAATATTCAAAACAAGTTGAGTTTAGAGGAACACTTTTTGAAGAAATTATTTAAAAGCATCAAAAACAATCATCCATATGTATAACAAAATTTTGAATGTGAACGTGACTGAGCCTGCACATACGTACTGTGTACATCATTGCTGGTTTAACTTTTATCGTTCTGAGATTTGCTTGATTACAGTCAGTTGACTGAATAATCCATCCTGAAGTTGGGTAGAATGTAACTTTTGTTTTCCATTTCTCTTCAATTCATGACTCCAACATTTTTTTAAAAGTTTTTCTTGAGATAAAAGTAATGCAGATGTTGCTCTGGTTCACTCTGACTGCCAAATGAACCTTCTCCAAATCACTTCTCCACAGACTTGTCAAATTGGTTAAAATAATCTAAATTTGGAGAATTGCCTTATATTTAGAAATGATATCAACGTCAATTATCAGCACGCAAGAACTCAGGTGAAACTACAGACATTTCAGATTTGTGTTTTCCTGCAAAGAAAGGTGCATCCAGAGCTGGTGATGGCAGGAGCTGAAAGCACATGTACGCTGGCTTTGGAACAAAATGTTAAAAGAGTAGAGACCTTCTTTATTTTTGATTTCACAATACCTCAACCAAATCTGACCTTCACAAATGTCAGGTGAGTATCGTCCTAAGTCTGAAGTAATTTGGACTTCACCACTTGATAAACTGGAATAAACTTGTATCTTTCATGTCCTCACAGTGCTGATGTATGTAACCGCAAAGGGAGAAAGCATAGTTTCAGGGGCTGGGTGTCACTCCGAGTGTACATTTTGTCAGTTTTCTGCTGTGTCCTCTTTGGGATGTAAAGGTCTATATAGTGAGTGTTGAGCCGTGTTTTTTTTTTTTTTCCCCCCTTTTTTAATTTTAATTAAGTCCAGTTTGTGTTGGTGAGTGTGACTGTAGCAAAACGTTTTTATTTTTAATTGCTTTGTACAGATTTTAGGAGTGTGCTTGTGACTGGCAAGTGAAGCTTCTCTGCAATCAGAAATGTCTGTACGGAGACGTCTGTCATACATGCACTTTACTCCCGTTCTAATTTTAAATGTGGCTTTCTTTGATATGTGTTCGCTACTTTGTGGGGAGCATGCTTAGGTGTTGGGTATGTATGTGTATTGTCAAAATGATTTTGGTTTTCTTTGATTTTAAACTGTCCGTGTAAATATTTTTATATGATGTGGTTCAAGTGTGACCATTAAATAATGCAGATTATTAAGAGCCATGCCTACTGTGAGTCTGTTTACAGCAATGTTATGACATACTTAAAGAGTCATTCACAATACTGCTTTTTAGTGATTTTTGTCCAAAACATCAACTTTCAACTAAATTGAAAAATTGTTATCCACTAAAACATATTGTTACTTACTGAAAGATCAAGAAGCTTAAAGAAACATTAAATGTCTAGTGCTCAGATGAATGCAGATACACTACATGGCCACTAGATGTCAGTCGTGTATCGGAAGAAAATACGTGGAGCTTTTTTTTTTTTTTTTCCTCTTGACTCACCTGACAAACAACAAACACATGCTGCAGTGGCTTTGCTCTGTACGTAAACTGATGTAAAAGGTCAAGTGAACTGAACCCACTTCCAAAAACATCCACAAATATTTCATACATCATCATCCTTCTACTGATATGTTCACCATCCCTCCTGTGTACAGGTCCAAACCATCTGAGTCTGGCCTCTCTGACTTTCTCTCCAAAACATCTAACATGTACTGTCCTTCTGATGAACTGTAGTCATTCCTGATCCTATCCATCATCAATATTTTTAACCTCTGCTACCTCCAACTCTGCCTCTTGTCTTTTCCTCAGAGCCACAGTCTCTAAACCATACAACATTGCAGGTGTCACAGCTGTCTTTCCTTTCATTCTTGCTGATCCTCTTTTATCAGGCACTTCTTTCCTCACTCCTCACAACCCTCTTCCTTCTTTATCTCTGCTCCCTGTAGTCTCACTGGTCCACTTGGGTTTCTCTCATTCACCCACATTTATTCTGTTTTGCTGCAGCTAATCTTCATTCCTCTCCT
>JBAMYA010000006.1:3500292-3513294 GCA_037176975.1 Arrhamphus sclerolepis
TTGGAGACCTCCCATTTCAAGGAATCCTCCTTTTTCGTTTTTTTGAGATATCGGTTAAGCTAAACTTTAAAAAAAAAAAAAAAAAAAAAAAAGCCTGGTGTCGAACTTTTCTCCTGGTCTTTCAGCTTCCCGTCCAATAACCTGCAGCACAAATCCAGTGGATCTCTGTTCAACAGCTGCAACCTAAAAATGTGAGCCAAATTGTTGCATTTGAAGAACTGCTCTGACAACAATCAGGTTAACTGAGTCAATGCAAAAAAAATAATCACAGACGTGGAAGAAAGTCAGACTATTAAAGTACTGAGACAGATTTATGTGGTCAGTATCTATTTAGTTCCTATCTGACCATGCAGTAAATGATTAATGGAGGGAGGAAAGTGGGGGAGGAGTTGTGGGTGTGGTGGAGGGGCATTTCCTAGAATTTTCTTTTTTATATTTTTTGTTGTGTTAAAGAATTTTCTTTGCATTCTTATATTAAGATTCCTTTCATTCATTTTCATTTTATATTTATAACAGGCTTAATAAAGAGGATAACTCTGCAGAAGGTCAGTTTTCTGTCAGGCTGGACTTTGACATCAGCTTCTGTAGCAACAAGGAAAAAAATGGACGTTAGAAGTTAAAGACGACATCACGACTGAGTTTACACATGATCCTGTGGATTTACCGATGGCATCATTTTTATGGGATTGTTTGATCTGTTTGCTCCCATCCCTGTTACTGTTGCTGGTGTCTCTGACTCTCCGCTGCCCCAGAGCACGCTGCTGGATGGGACTGGCTGTCAGGGCTGCAAGCTGGAGGCTGTGGGTCATTATCTGTCTGATCCTGGAACTGCCACTACACAGCAATACAGGAATATGGACCCAGAAGGTCAAATCAACAGAGGCAGATATGTTTTTGGGGTCACATCAAATGTCAAATGGACTCAAACTCATCTGCAAACCCACTGCACTGGCCAAATATATGCTGCATCACTGTGGCTCTCTGGCCAAGTCAAAACTGGCTTCCTGGCCCAGGGGGGACCCCCACCTCCAGACGATTACTAGCCTGCTGTGCGGACAAGACATACCAACGATGCAGTTTGCTAGAGACCACCTGCTACTGAAAGATGGGGGAATCGTAGCTCTGGATTGGGCTGTGGAGACGAGATCAGGTGAGGAAGTGATGAGGCGGTGGGAGGGGAAGAAGGAGCATCACTCCTGGAGGAAAGCGCTTGGCTGCTTCACCTCGACACCTCCTGTCCTCATCCTCATCCCTCAATCCTGGGGAGGGATGACCCACCATTTAAAAGTGCTCTGCCACCAGGCCACGCGGCAGGGCTTTTATGTGGTGGTGTTTCAACATCGAGGCACAGCAGGGACCCCACTGACCACCACACGGCTGACAGAGTTTGGAGACCCAACAGATCTTGAACAGGTAGAAAATGCTTTAATGATTTACAGCTGTTGGCCAAAGCACACTCCTCCTTGTCCTTTTGTGTCTTTGTGAAAACGATCTTTTTCTTGTTCTGCTGGAAAGAAAATGAATAACTGACTAGTCTGGGATTTCCAAATCAATTCTCTTTATTTTATGGTACTGTTTAAGTGCATTAACATTAAAAAGAATATATTTGGTCCTTGGCATTATCTTTCTTTTCTGTTTTTTTCAATATCACCTGCTTCCATTTACAGGCGGTGACTTATGTCCACAGCAGGCACCCGTCCTCTGTGCTGCTTGCAGTGAGTGAGGGTTCAGGCTCGGGGGTCCTGCTTTCCTACTTGGGAGAATTTGGCTCAAGTACCCACCTGACAGCAGCTGCAGCCATCTCACCTGTGTTGCTGGGACAGCTGTGGTTTGAAACAGCCATGCCTACTGTTTACCGCTGGGGAACACTATTTCACCGGAAACTGCAGCTCAGTAGGTGGGAGAAAGTATCGACAAACAAATATATATGTATATTTACAGCAGTTACAACATGATGATAAATATGTGTATTAGACATTTTTTTAAACCTTTTTTTCCTCTGTTGCATAAGATATTCAAATTCCTTCAGAGGAGTGCTGGATGTGGATCGGGCCCTCAGCTGTTTGTCCCTCAAAGACTTTGAAAAGACACTTTTCTGCTCCTCTGATCATCTCCAACAAGGAGAGGGCTTCCTGAATCCCAGATCTCCCTCCCTGCGTGGCCTAGCACCCCCTGTAGCTTGGGCATTGGGTGAAAGGGCTTACCCAGCCAGGGACTGGGAGAGCTACTGGGGCAGGAATGAGCCTCTGAGAGACGCGGATGAGGTGGCGGTCCCCGTACTCTGCATCTGCAGTCGTGACGACCCCCTGCTCCCACCGGCCTCCACCCTTCCCCTTTCCCTTTTCCTCAGCAATCCTTATTTTCTCCTGGTGTTGACAGAAACAGGGGGCCACTGCGGCTTCACACTGGAGAGCCCAGAGCAGGCGGATGAAGTAGTCTGGAGTCATATCGCGGTTCTGGAGTACTTCAAAGTGGTAGCTGATTTCCTGAAAGATGGGGAGAGGGTTGGAGTGAGTTGTAGAGGGCCATTTGATAATAGCAATAGTGGGCAGAGGAGCAGGACGAACACTATGACACTGCCCCGCAGGAAGAGAGCCAACATGATGAGGAGGTCGAGGCCACAGACATGTGAGCAGAGCTGCATGGATGACAGAGAGGGAGGGAACTTCACCTGGAAGAGGTCCTACACACGCTGAGGACATAGAGAGGGAAGCAAACAATTAGAATCTTCCCCTTTAAATGTGATAGAAAATACATAATTTTCTATGTAATGCCAGTTAAATGTTCATACACGAATAAAGAACAACTGGGACATTGTCACACTTCCTTTTGCTGAACCACCATCTCCAGTTAACATTTAGAAGACCAACCGCAGCACTTTTACTCGATAGTCCCAGGTGTCCTTTGTGAAACATTTTGTTCCTTAATGAGCTGAACGTTTTCAGGTCTGCACATAGACGCCGTCATCTGTGCAGAATGAAGATTTCCATCGCTCTGCTGAAATGTCTTCCGTGAAAAAGGTTTGCTGTTATTGACAGCACTTCCAGCATCACTGGTCAGTTTTCCACCTCAGACTGTTTCCAGTAGGCTTAGAGGAAGCAGCAGTATATCTACATTTTTTTGAACATGTCCTGCGATTTCTACATATTAGCCAGTTTTAAATGGCTAAATTTGAATTTATATTCTACATTTTTTCAATTTCCATCTGTTGTCTTTCAGAGTAGTGAATGTCAGGTCACGAAAACTCGGGCTTTTAAATGTAATCTAATGAGTTCATGGTTTTAAATTCTCACAATTATTCTTAAAATGTCAATGTATATGAAGAAGTAGAACAACAACAACAAAAAAGACCATGACACCTCTGGCTGATTAAAAGTGAGGTCATTGTTATTGGTCTCAAGCCCCTCTGGGAGGCGCTCTTGAGCTGAGTTAATTTACATCACATTTCCTTCAGCTCTGGCTCTACTGTGAGGAACCATTGTTGATTCAGACGTGTCTTTTATCTCTCAAATAAAAACAGGTCACAAAGTCAGCTTTCCTTCATTTGCGTGATATCAGAAGAATTAGAAACAACCTGAAAAATGAATTCATGCCTTTGTTTACTTTAAGCTGGATTATTGAAATGCGTTACTTTCTTGCTGTACAGTCATGTTAAAAACCTTCAACCAGAATGCTGCAGCACCAGTACTCACCAGAACTGGGCATAGAGACCTGTTAAATTTAGAATTGAATTCAAAATATTACTTCTTACATGCAAAGCTTTGAATGATAAAACTCCAATGTATCTGAAAAATCTGATGGTTCCTTAGTGTCCTAGTAGAACTCTCTGCTCCCTGAATGCAGGTTTACTTGCTGTTCCAAGAGTCTGTAGGTCTAGAAAAAGTGGCAGAGCCTTTAGGTATAAGGATGGAATCATCTCCCAACCTCAGTCCAAGAGGCAGACTCCCTCTCTAACGTTAGGCTGATGACCTTGCATTTTGATATCGCCTTTTAACTCTGTAGTCTCTTAAACCACCTCTTTGTTATGCTGCTATAGGCCTATAGGCTACAGGAAAGTCCTATTGAGTATCTTCACTCTGTCTCTCTTAGTCTCAGATTGTCCTTGATCAATTAAATCACATTCACATCATCTCTCTCCTGTAGTCTTTCTCCCTCCTTCTGCAGGTCCTAGTATGGCCAGTAGTGCAGTGGTCAGCACTGACACTTCACACCAGAAAGGTTCAGTTGGATCTTTGTGTGTGGAGTTGATGTGTTCTCCTTGTGTCTGTGTAGGTTTATCCAGGGTTCTCTGGTTTTCTCCTATGCTGAAGACATGCCGTTTAGGCTAACTGCTAGCACAAAAATTCTGCCTAAGTGTAATTTACATAAACTGTAGTGTAATTTGGTTTATTCGATCTAATTGATGTCTGTGGTTTGTTTTGCACACAATGTACAAAAGATAAGCATCGCTAAACCAGTTTGAAAACAAAACTAATATACCTCAGACAAGTACGGCAAACAGCATAAAGATTTAAAACATTGTTCTTCTATTTGTAGCATTTAAAAGTTGAACTCCTAAAGTACCTTCTCGTCTCCACACACCACTCACCCATGCGACAGAGAAATATTAAAATTACTTTATTACAGATAATTCTTTATCCAGTAGCCCTCTTCCAACAAAAAATAGTAATTACAAACAAAATATTACATTTATCCCCTAAACTTTGCTTTTGAATTTATTTTATACATTTTAAATCACTTATTCATCTGAAGGAATATCTGTTCTCTTCCACTATGCGACATTCAGCATTTTGCACAATCTATACAATTTAATACAGTTTAATACAGATCTCTGGACCAGGAAGAATAAAACAGCAAGATCCACCAAATGACAGGAAAGTTACAAGAAATACTGATGAACAGACTGTACAGAGAAGTAACCCTGCCTCCCGCCTACTTTCAGCCAATGGCAGCTGCCCCATCAGCATGCTGAGGGGCATCACAGTAGACTCTTTAATCTGGTCAGCTACTTGTGCAATCAGTGCAACTGATCCAGTTCAGAGTGACCAAAGTTTAAAGATAGACTCTGCCCCCACCGCCTCACGAAACACCTGGGAGTTCTAGTAAACAAAAGAAAGTCTAAAAGTCTGCTGCCCATTTGGGCCTCTGCAGACAACAGCCAGAAAATAAAATAATGACCCTTCTGGGCATAAAAACACTAAAGAACTGGAGAGAACGTGGATAAAAGATAACTGGTAAATCGACATACGGGTGTTGCTTCTGAACTGATAATGCAAGTAGATTTTGAGTGTTTTTTTTTCTTTTCTATTTTTTTTACAGGCAAATAAGCACAATTTGAAAATATTTTGAAGGAAACAGGCCACATGTTTCTGAAATCAGATTTTTTGTTGTTTTGTTTTTTTTAAGTCAAAATGTCAGAGGACCTCACATGACTTCTAGAAAATGATTTTACACAGTGGGGGGGGGGGGGGGCAAAAAAAACCAAAACCAGATTCTCAGTCTTGTCTAAGAATTTGGAAACAAATTGTAGAGTGCATCAAATATTTTAGAAGTCAGCAGTTTTTATATATTTATAGATCATTAAAAGAAATTTTTTATGTTACTAAAATGTTCACTTTAGGTCCGAGTCTTTTGAAAACCATGAAGGTCCTGAACAGTTAATAGTCTAATATAATGTCAGTATAATATAGCCTATGCTAAAGCATAGACTATGCCTAACTAGATTTCAAAATATGTCACACACTATTAAACAAAATGTTGCCATTTACGCGAGGCAGCCTGACCCAGAATTGCGTGATCATTCATAACAGAACATCTGTAACAAAGCAGAACTCACAGCTGCAGGTAGGACAGTGGAAACCCAGCAAACTTTCATTTTGACTACTCCTGCTTCAAGGTCACAACTTTGTGCCCTCGTTACAGATTAATTTGTTTTTGAATTGTCAAACAGATATCCACATGTTGAACTTCAAACTATACAATATTAACATGTTCTCTGTACATTCCACCTCTGAATATCTTCTGCACAATCTCAACATTTCCCAAAAAGACATCATCTTTTGCAATCCTTTTTTTTTTTTTTTTTTTTTAAATAGATTTGTACTGTAACACATACACATTTATTTTCTTTCACTTGAGGAGCTCTTCCACAGTAGATCAGAGAAGTGTCAAAGTCAACAATAAAAAGCTCAGGAGGGCAGGAAATGAAGGAGGAGGGAAGCAGAGAGATTGGCGATAAGATTGTAACGTTGTGCTCATCAGGGGTGAGACAGAGCGGGGTGTCAGACCAGGGAAGGTTGCAGGGGCATGGCAGCAAAGATCACAGCACCACCACCCAGTCATCCACTGACACATTCAGCAGTCACTAACCAAAGGAAGGCAGGAGAAGCTACTCCTTTCTCATGCAGTATGTGAATTTGAACTATGGACTCTATTTAATAATCATCTTACTTATTTAGTCTGTCTGCTTTCTCTGAACTCCTCTCCCCAAATTGGTCATGTTTACCCTTTCCCTGCACATGCATCTCTCTTCAGAGTTAACATATACTTTGACCTTTTGGAAAAAAAAAATTATCTGTATGCATGTGTGTAAATATACATGACGAACATTTAGTGTGGGTGAAGGCCAAGTTGGAACTCAACGACTTGAGTGTTCTTGGTTAGGCCAACAGACTCGGTGCCATTTTTTAATTATTATTATTTTAACTACAATACTATGACACTGACAAATTGAATCATTTATTACTGCAAACAAGGGAAGAGTGAACTTCACTCTTCAAACTGTTCAAGTTGAGGTTAGGTGCTGCTGAAAACCCATCCCTGCCGTGAGGACTGTGGACTAGTAGCACCGCAGTTCCCTCAGACTGGATGCCTACGGGGCAGTGATCTGTGGAAACCCCAGGAACTAAGCCGGTTAAGCTGGATGTGCAAGAAAAAAAAGACTACTTCTACTTGGCTATGCTGCTTTCAATGACACTGCAGTGTAAATGCAAAACAGTATGTTGGCATAAATATTTATGGCAAATCTGATTCTATACGTCTCACTATTGGCATCTTTGCACATTCCTTCATAGTTCTCATAAAACTCTTTAACCCTAAGGACTGAAAACCTGTCTTCGACACCTGAAACTATGTAGCTTCCATACATACCTTTGTGTGACAAAAGACTGCACACTTCTGGCCATTTATGACACCCTAACACACTCTATGACCAACAGCTTATACCAACTTACAACTTTTGTTCTCTTTTCTTTTTCTCTCGGTTCAATGTTGTCTAAAATTGGCCCTCTGCCGGCAAATGCACATGAAAGATCTCACAATGCCATCTCTGTTTGAACCTGTTGCTGCAAGCGGTTTGGCAGCATCTCACAAGGGTACATTTTATTTTGAAAATAGCAACTCTTCCTCAAATTCACCTTTTTGCATGGCAACATCTCCAAACATCCAATATAGCCAACTCTTGTATAAAGAAACTTACTGCAAACTACCCACTCTTGATAAACTCCATGGTGAATATATCAGGGGGTCTCTATAGTAACAGAAATTAACCTGACAAAAACTAGCGCAAAACAACCCTTTTGGCAAAACTGACACTATTGCACTGTGGCGCATTGTAATCAACTCTTAATCTAAAATATGTTGGGTTTCCACAGACAGCTGCCAGTAGTACACTGATACAACAGAGTACTGGTGATGGCAGAGGAACAGCACGGATGTAAACCAAGTCTCAGTGCTGTCCAACAGAGGTATTGTGGGAAATGACAGTGGGTGTATGTAAATGAGTGTGGTATGTGCAGTGTTACTCACAGCACAGGTATTTCAGACAATTATCGTGTTACTTGTGAGTGTGTGTTCTAGGTGTATGACAGGTGGGATCCATTGGAGATCTGAGAGGTGATGCTGGCACTCCTGCTCATGCCCTGTTCACTCCTCCCTCCTGATGACGTCCTCCTCATAGCCTGTGGGCTGTTCCTCACCCCTCCTGCACCTCCCTGGCTACTTCTCTGACTCCCTCCACCGGGATGGTGGAGGCTCCAGGGTGGTGGGCCGCCAGCTAGCATGGGGTGACCCCAGGGCTGCTGTGAGCTGGAGCCCCCCTGGTGGTGATGACTATGGTGGCTGCCTCCTCCACTACCTCCGGACCAATGGCCTCCCCCCTGAGGCCCCTTGCCTCCTCCACCTCCTCCCCCCCAGCCTCCCTGGGAATCTGGAGCCAGGTTAGTGAGCACCATGTTACTGAAGCCCAGCCGAAGGGACTCTGAATCAAAAGCTTCAATCTCTCGGGCCTGGCGCTCCAACAGTGAGCGGATTCGCTCCAAGCGCTCGTTTTGCAGAGAAAGCATTTCCTCTTCAATCTGGGGATGAAAACAGAAAGCATACGATCATAAAATACATACAAGATATGCCAACATGAAAACAGTCACATTGTTATTGTTTGTGAGTAAAAAGTAACACTTTGACATGCTAGGAAAAGGAATTGACATTTTCCAAAGAATATTAAGAGACATAACAATTGCTGAACACATACAATTCCAAACTAGAGTGCTACTGTATGTATTCCCAAAAATACCTACATGCCTAATAAAGTCAAGAACAATACATGACATGCGTTACATGAATGAGAACATGTCACAAGACCAAAACTCTCATCAGTATCCAAGATAATGCCCCATGTTACTAACACACACTGTGACACAAGATAACACTGGAAATCTAGGGGACTGCCTTACCTTCTGCTCCAGCAAAGCCCTCCGCAGAGAAACCCTTTGCTCCAGATCCCTCCTCTCCTTTTCATGCTGAGCATCTGTTTGCATCTTGATCTTGCTCTGGTAGGCATTGAGCAGTTCCAGCTCCTGCTGCAGCTGCATCCGTAGAACCTGACACTCTCCCTCCTGAGCCTCATCTAACCGCAGCTAAGGGAAGGCATGTCAAAGAGAAAAAAATAAAATAATAAAATAAGGATACAAGCGCTTTTCTTTTCAAGCAACAAATCTCTTTTTTACATGATGGTCAGTAAGATGTGGTTCCTGCTTGGGCTGGGCAATTAATCAAAACTGACATTAAGAACCAGTAATTGATCTTCAATCATAGAGCAATGATTCTTTATCTTTCACAACTCTAAAAAAAATTTAGTAATGTAGCATCTGAATACGAATGGGTCTATACTAATCTGTTGATAACACTGACAATAAATGAAAAAGAAAAAAGTAAAATTGTTTTTTATTGAATGAATGATTAATGTTTTTTTGTTCAACTGCATGAATGGCCAAAATAAAGGATGATAGAAATCCATAAAATCAAGATGTTCTTAATAGAGATATCTTAAAGAAGATCTGCACATATACGTTCTCTTGACTGTTTTGCATTAGAGCAACATGAAAAATATTTCCTTCACACTCACAGCCTGTGTGGAGAGCATTTCATTGATGGAGTGGTCATACTGCTCAGCCAGTATGGCCAACTTCCTGGTCTGCTCCTCCTTCAGTCTCTTGAGTACAGCCTTGTGGTCAGACTTGGGTGTGGTCTCAAGCAGATGGTTCCTGAGAGCCTTATACTGCCTGGTCTGGGTTTTACATGTCTCCTGGAACTGCTTCTTAATCTGAAGCTCCTTGGACTAAAGAGGAGAAACAAGCAACAGTGGGAGTAAGGGTGTTAAAACTGATGTCACGTTTTATGTTTATGGTTTTCCATAAGTTACAGAAGTACACAAACAAACCTTGAGGCTTTTGGGCTGCTGTCGGACCTCCATAACATGCTTGTGTCTCAACTCCCTCTCTCTCCTCTTATTGTACTCCAGCTGGTTGAAGAGCTCTGTCTGGTGCTGAGTCCGGATCAGCTCTGCTCGGGCCTTCTGGATTGTTCCCAGGTGCCTGAACTCCAACTCCTGCATCGATTCATGATGCCTAAGCAGCATTGCATGTTCCAGGTCCTTCTGTGTTTGACGCTTGTTCAACTCCTGAAAAAAAAAAAAACAACATAGGCAAGAAAGGTGAAATAATTAAACACATATGCAATAAAAGTTGCTGATGGGGGCTGGTTCTTTTGTGTGTCGACATACCTCCCTGGCCAGATCCTGCTCAACATTGTGTCTTGCAATGAGGATCCTGCGTTTGAACCGACGACACTCCAGTTCCAGGTACTGCCTCTGTCTCCTCAGCAGGTTGGCCTCCTCTTCTGCCTGGAATTGGACACATTGAACTATTTTGAGAGCTTACCACAAAAACACACATTTCACAACTTAAGAAAACCTAATGCATTACTGGATGAAAGACAAGTATTGCTAATGTTTCAGAGTGTGAAAATTCAACTTCAACTTAATGTGACTGAGTGCTGACTGAATACGCTGTGGGCAGGAAATGACAGCGTACAGACTCTTCAAATTTATATTTCCAAGTGCAAGACATCTCTTCTCATTCACCACCACTGTAGTATATGTAAACAGCTATGTAGAAACCATCTCAGATCCTTTAATGTTGATCATGTCGTTTTGTTTTTCATTGTTTCTCTTTTGCAAATGGAGGCATGAGGACTGAAGGAACAGAAGAGGAGGTTTGCCTCGTTACAATTCCTTTTACCCCTGACTCCTGCTAATGGAAAGACACCTACTGCATAAGAAAAACTCACCTGGAAATGCTGGATGTTTTCTTTCTGTTTGGACAGCCACTCCTGCTTCTCTTTTTTGGGAGTCGACTGGTTCTCATTCAGTTCCTGCCAAAACGTGCCATTAAGTTCAATTTAGTATAACAGGGAATCACTGCAGGTCCTACGACTATTACAGCATGCATTGCCATTATATTCATAAATTGGGTTTGGGGAGTGCTTGCACACACAACTTTCTATCCTGTGACTGAGGTAAGCGGTAGAGATGAACAATACAGTTTTAATATAAGCATGATGACCTGTGTATGTACAATAGTCTCATCTTTACTTCTACTGAACAACACGCAAGTTTAGCTTATGCACTTCTGAACATTTACTTTTTTGTAGAAGCCTTTTTTAAATTAACATCTCTGCATAACGTAACACTGATTAGGTTCTTATTTAAAAAACTGAATTGGCTTCAACATCATTTTCCCAGAAACTAAAACAAAAACTAAAAACATGTATACATGTGCGTTACCTCTTTGAGCTGTTCCTTGCGTAGTTTATACTCCCGCTTCTGTGACTCCAAAAAGCTGCTGAGCTCCTTCTTCTGTTGTACCTGGATGTGCTGCTGGAACTTTTTCTCATCGTTGGCAAACGTTTTTAGCTAAATCAAACAAATATTGATTGAGAAAACAACAGTTTTAGGAACATCCTTTGAAAACAATGTATTTGCTATAAATGTAAACAGTGTATTCAGTAGCATCTATTTTTCTTGAATTGTTTGTCTACGTACATCTTTCTCCAGGGCTGCCTGGTGTTTTTTGAGCAGTTTCTCCATCTCCTGGGTGAAGATGTTCCTCTGACTTTCCAACTCTTTGTCCAGTCTTAGCCTGTGCTCATCCATCTCACCTTTCAGTTTGTTCTCCAGGGCCATCAGATGTTTCTGATGTTGCCGTCTCATCCGTTTGTACCCTGTCATTTGCTCCCTGAGCTCCGAGTCCTGCTCATGCTCTTGCATCTCTCGAGTTACCTACAAGATGAGAATGTCAGTAGGGTCTACTTACACTAATTAGTGAAAAAAATGTTCATATCGTTAACCCTCATAAAAATATCTACTTAAAAAAACGTAGTTGTTCATACAAGAAACTACAAATAAAGTAAAATGTGGAATGATAATTATTCTCACAACAAAATAAGCTTGTAGCCCTTTTCACACAGCATACGTGTCAGAAATGTGCCTTTGTTGCACCTTCACGTCCAACCATCCCGGGTGGTTGCAGTTGATGCACCATTGAGGGTTGTCAAAAAGCTCAGCTGGCATGTACGCATTAAATGGGAGGCAATTTTGCCTCATATGTGATGCCAGCTTGCTGTTTATCAACGCAAATTGATGAAGATATACAGACTTGGTTTGATTTATCAATGAATTACCAAAAAGGTTCAGTGGCGGCTTAATAAGGATGTCTTTTTTAGCACTGATGTCCTTGTAGTACTGGTTTACAATGGTTTTATTGAAAGACCACCTCAGAAGTGGCACCATGCTGTGAAAAGAGGTGGGTGACATACTGTATCGACCCCAAAATAGCTTATTTGAAGCCTAAATATTGCATTTGTGGAGATACTAGTGTAAGGAAGCAAAAGTTTGTAGTCTCAGACAGATCCATGTCACTATCAGGTTTAACAGTGGATTTTTGTCACGCAGAAAAGAAAAAAAGACAGGAGAAGGTTGACACCTTTATTTAAGTGAAAAACTGTAAGTGAAGTTAAAAGCTTAAAGCTGAAAAATGTTGACGTTAACGAACAGGTGCCTTTTTCAATTATATATTATTTACATTTATTTCATTATATTATTTTCCGTTTTCACCGAGGTCTGCTAGTGCCCCAGCTGTAAACTTTCTTATTATTCTGTCAGTGATCATTAACTGAAGGAGTAGCTACTTCTTTATCACTGCACCCTGCTTGTTTCGCATAGGTAGCTGTTGGAAGAAGGTTCACAGGTGAACAATGAAATCAATTTAGGATTTAAATATTCTACCATAAGCTAGACTTGGTGATGATGTGCAATGTTACTAAAAATATGCATGGAGCACTCTGCTACAAATGCTACTGTTTTTATTTTATTTTATGCTATTGTTTATCTGCAGTATATTTTATCTAACAGCAGAGCATCTGACTGTTTACATGTGAATGTTTTCAATGTTCCTACACTGTAGCTACTTAATTTAAACAGAATGTTTTATCTAATGAATGTTCTCAATGTAAACCTAGAATACACCACAATGGCCTGCTGTGCCTACTGAATTCATGTTGCAGGGGTGTCAAACTGATCCGTGAAAGGGCTGGTGTGGCTGCAGGTTTTTGTTCCAACCATGCAGCAGCACAGCTGACTTGTTTCATTCAATCAATTGAACTGGTTCA
>JBAMYA010000006.1:3513394-3524070 GCA_037176975.1 Arrhamphus sclerolepis
CAGCTGTGCTGCTGCATGGTTGGAACAAAAACCTGCAGCCACACCGGCCCTTTCACGGATCAGTTTGACACCTGTGACATAGAGTATCATAGTGTAGCACAGTGTTGCATTTAGTAGCCAACTGTGTGGCCCACCCCTGGTCTAGCCCTTCCTGTTACAAAGCCATTACTAAAATTAAACTAGAATAGATGGAAAAGTAAGCGTGTTCTTACAAGTGATGCTGTGCGTATGGTAGCAAAGTGCTCTCTGTTGCGGTAGTGTTTCCTCGGGACCTGAGCTGGTGTTGCTTGTGGCTCAGTAGGTTGACTGCTGGGTGCCTGCTCTTCAGAGAGACTCTCTTCTTCCTCCTGGATAGATGAGGCATCAGAATTGACATATTATTTAGTTACAATTTGCAACACAGTAAAGAGAGAGAAAGAAAAAACAAAGCTTCAGCACATTATACAGCGGTGTGCTATGTTGGATAAATTTGATTATGTCAAGTATTGAAAGATGTGAAATATGCTACAACTGCAAAATCGAATGCTACCACTGCTTGAGAGGCAGTATCAGCAATTCTCTGTAGTTGGTGTTTTCATGAACAGGCCTTCCAAGCTGAGTTTGGTGGTCAAAAACAAGATTTGACTAATGGCAGATTCAAGTGATAATCATAAGTAGTTATAACCATACCATATATCATAAGCTATATGATTGTATGAAAATGTTTAAGTTTTGCTGGCATGGAATGGTCCACTCTGTGTAACATTTGTAAAGTACAACAAATCTCCAGCATCACCAGAACAAAAAAAACATGCAATAGAACAGAAAAATGCAAATATCTTCTTATGACAAACACAGGCGATGGGTGGGAGGAATTTACAGAAGTGGTGGCATTTTATGACAATAGAAAAGTCAAGATGGGCTGCGCTCATTAAAAACAACTAAACCACAGAATGAATCATCACAACAAATATTTTTCAGAAATATCACCATCACTATCCATGGTATTATTTCATTAATGGAAACAAACATGAAAATACTGTGGTATGGATAAATAAGAAGTTGCTACCCTGCATTTCTTTACAATTTTTCTAACATAGCAACACTTGGTAACTGCTGCTATTATAGTACTGTGAATATGGCGCTAAAATTTAACAAATAACATATATAAAACGTTACATGAATTCTGTGTAAGATAACCAAGATTTCACTTACTGGCCATATTTAGCCCTTCATACACAGAAACAATTACAGACATTAAGAATTGTGTGCAATTCTGCAAGAAAGCTGAATAATCCAATTACAATCATATCATATATGACCCAAGAAGATATTTTTGCTTCTACTCTCTTCATTGGTTTTTCTTGTAAATGTACAGTTAATTTTGAATGTGAGAAAGTGTTTCAGTGATCAAACTCTCACTTTTAATGAAGATTTAGGTGACAACAGGTTGAATGCATTCAGATTGAAATTTTGTCTCGTTTTGGTCAGAAACAAAGAAGCCATTTGAATGTAGAATTAGCTTTTAACTTAAGGCGCACAAATGATAAAAGTGTGCCATTTTGTTAACCCACCGGTTTGAGATGTATAACGGAGCTGTTGGACATAACCGTATGATCTCCTTCCATCAGGTCCAGCTCACTGCGACTGTCCTGGGCCGCTTCATTCAGACTGTTGACGGAGCTGCTCTGGGAGCTGGCACTGATGGACATGCTGGGGATGGACTGATTACTGCCGACACTGTTCACTGTTCCTGTCCGGCCTCCACCCGGTTCCAGGTCCTGAAGCAGAGCGTAAAGCGCACAAAGAAAAACAGCGAGGGAAAGAGAGAGAGAGAGACAGAGAGGGAACACGAGAAAGACCAAGACACAGATAGAAAGCAATGTATGCTTCATTACTTACTCTAAATAAAAGCGGCAAACGCATTTCCATGACATCTCAAATCGAGTTCTTGAAATTATTTTAGTGTTGCATTAACATGAAAACATTCACACACCTCATCTCCATCCTGGACTTCTGTTGTGGGTCCATTGGTGACCTCCTGAAGGAGGATCTTCTTCATCTTGCGGTACTGCAGGTTATCCAGCTCCCGCACGGCATCCTTTGTTCTCTGAATCAGTTCCATCAGCACGGAATCTGGACGTTCACGTTGCAGAAATGCATGCTGAAGGCCAAGATGATGGGACAAAACAAATGGGCCATAATGGACACACAAATCATAAACAACATAGAAGGCACATCTGTGCTTGATTCTCCAATAAACATGAGCTCTAAGTGAAACATCAGCTATTAGAATAGTGGAGTCAGAGACATGGATTAAGTCTGGATGAGATATGTGTAACAGCACTGATATTTATAACATCTGCCTCAAACAAATGTCAATACTTTGCTATTGAGAGGAAAAAAAATGCAAAACAAAGTATACCAACAGTTTCATAACAGTTCCTACCCATTTGAGTAACAATAGATATTAAATTCTGTATTAAACTTCACGACAAAAGCATGCCTGTTTATACCGTAGTGACCAAATAAGGACTTTTTTTTTGCAAGTTTAATATAAGACATCTGTTGTATTTAATTTAATAAGCAAACAATGTGGCACACCAAAATCGCAAGGATCATTTTATGAAGCAGTAAAAATAACGCTGGAAAAGTTCTAATTTTAGGTAAGACAGACAAGTACTGTTTTGGCTTAATGTTTAAAGAAAAAAAAAGAGAGTGTACAGTGATTCCACACCCCAGGGAAAACCTCCATTAGAAGCAGTGAGTCCATTAGTGGGCTAAGTGACAGCTGCTCAGTCACCCAAAGATGGGTGCAAAACATGATCACTACAGTAATTACATCCGTGTTCTTTATACAGAGACAATCTATGCATGTGTCTGTGCATGATTTAGCTGCATGTATAACAGTGCGTGTGTATCCCTGGAAGAAGAGGATTAATGAATCAAAATAGAAGCTTATGAGGGTCAGACCTAAACGCAAACATCAAAGGGAGAATTATCACCACAGTTTGTCAGTCTTGACCCTGCTCTCTGTTTGTATGGAGCAGTGTAAAGTGTGTGTGAGTACTTACACCCAACATATCATCAGAGTGTGGTCTGTCCTGGGGGATTTTCTGAAGGCAAGAATCAATAAAGTTCCTAAAATAATCCGTCCTGCAACAAAGATGATAAGATAGAGAGGCTCAGAACAAAACAAAATCCTGCACAGAGAGCTTGTATCAAAGAAAGCATCATTCGCTTAAGTGCAAAATGCACCGTATGTAATTATATATCGCAGAGTGCAAAATAGGACTTAAAGTGGTTTTACTAGCTTTGGTACAAGCCCTGACAGTGGCAAAATATCATCTTCCCATTACATTTCTCATTGCTGCAGTTTAAAAAAGGAATAGAAAGAGAATAACAGAATAACACAAATGAAATAAACAAAAACAAACTCACCATTCACTGGATTGCAGTGTGGGGCTTTCATTCTGTGCTATGTGGTATAAGGCACTCATCGCATTCATGTTAAACAGTGGAGGCTTCCTCTCAGCTGCAACAGAAATTACACCGGACAGTATGGATTCATTCTTACTAAATCATAAGAGTTAGAGATACAAGCAACATAAAGATTAAAGCTGCAGCTGATAATTGTCTCTCAATTGATAAGTGAAAATATGACTTATTACACACAATTTCATAAAAATAGCTGACTTAACAGAAGCAATCTCAAAGCATAGAAAAATTCCACATATCTGATATATCGAATGGTGAATTTATACTACAGGTGTGCTGTCACCCACCTAATTCTATACAGGTGATCCCTAAGGACCAAACATCCACCTTCCCATCATACTGGCCCTCATCCATTGCTAGAATCACCTCTGGCGCCATCCTGAATGACGTGAAGAAGAAAGAGAATTTAAAGTAGGAAAAATAGGATAGTGCTGCTCATGGCAGCTTGCTGCAGTAGCTCTGTCAATTTCTTTTCTAGTTTTGTGCATTTTGGAATTTTCAACCTAGCCTTCATGAATAACATTGTTTTTTAAATTATTTTTCTTCCCAGTTTGGATGCTGTGTTGCTTGAGGGATTTACCTCATTAAGTTATTATTTTTACTAGTCATTATGTACCCAGAGTTATTTACAAGAAGGAGAAGCTGATCAGGATATCAAGAAGCCAAATCATACCCAGACTGAAACCCTAAATCCCCCATGAGTTGAAGATGTCGTGGATGAGCAGGGAGCAGAGAGGTGAGTGAGAAAAAGGAAGTTTAAAGCAGCCAAACCAAATTCTATTTTTTTTGTCAAATCAGTATCAAATTAAGGGTTCTTTGAAAAGAAACTTGGAGGCTGTTTTCAACAAAGTATAAATATATAAGTGCTAAAAATTAACACACACAGATGCACTCACATTTTTTTTTCTAAACCTTTCACTTACCAATATGGTGTTCCCACAAAGGAGTTGGCAGGTGACGCAATGGAGGCGGAGCCAAAGTCTGCCAGTTTGACCAGGCCAGGCTCAGTCAACAGGATGTTACCTGCCTTCACATCCCTGAATTATAGAAATAATGTGCTTTTAGAATAGAGGTGAAACGTAATGTAATGCAGTGTTTACAGATTCCTTAAAAGGAAAAAAAAAAAAGAAGCACTATGGCTCTCCACCTGTGGATCATATTGTGGGAATGAAGGTAGGCCAACCCCTGCAGAGCACCATGTGTAATAGCCGCAATCTCAACTTCTTGCAAAGGTTTTTTATGAACTGTGGGGACAAAAATAGTCACTGTCATAATCATCATCAGCTGATGAAGGCAAACAAACATCCATGTGTTTTTTCTATGAGCTCAGATACCATCACATGCTTTGCAGAAGACTGTAATATTCTTTTAGCTCACCTTCCAGCAGGTCAGAGGCTGAGCCAAGACAGTACTCCATGACCAACTAGAAACAGGTGAAAGTTTTAAGAATAACCCTGTAAGAAGTACACATTCTACAGGCCTATAATGATGTTGATTAGATGATATGATTATGTAATGTGTAAATGGATGACTTACCCATGCTGTGTGCTCACGGAGGTAACAACCTTTGTACTCTATGCTGTTAGGGTGACGGATCCTCTGAAGAAACTTCACCTCCTTTATAATGTCCTGCCATTTCTGTTGGAGATGAAATTGGCTCAAATATACCAATACTCTGCACAGCTTTTTGCACTGGAGTTGACTAAATGTGCATGTGCAATCTTTAAGTGAAAATACAAGTTAAGGCGGTTTCTAATCACAGGTTCTGTATTATCTGTTTATATCTAATCTAAATTCATCAGTACCATGATTGGGACAACAGTACAAACATGCAGACATGTAACCTTTCTAATTAGTTCACTGGGGGCTCTCGGTACTTCCTGCGTAGCGTGAAAATATTACAAATCAAGTTCTATGTTATTAGCAATCTTGTCTCACCTCATTAGACTGTTTGCCACTGTAGGACATCTTTTTAATTGCCACCACCTCATTTGTGCGCACATCACGTGCCTGGGAAACACAGGGTACATCCTCAGTACACATTCCAACAATTACATGCAAAAAAATTGAATCTTTAAACTTATTCCCACAAAGTAACTTTTTTTCCATAAACACAATGCATGGGATGTGAAAGAATCAAAATGAATATGTGAAAACTCAGGTAATGAACATTACTCCATTGTACCCTGGTGCCATTAAACCTCTTAAAAAGGGCAATAAAAATATTTTCTGTAAAAACAACAACAAAAAAAAAATCTTTCCAAAGATAAAAGATTTGTTGCACTGTAAACCCAATGATATACTGAAACAAACTGGTAGTTGTATTTAAGTTAAGTTTATTTATTTTCATAAATAAGCTAATGGTGCATTATGAGTTGGTGTTAAAATGTAGATGACATACAAAGTAGACGGCGCCAAAGCTGCCATGTCCAATCTCTCTGAGGTCAGAGAAAAGCTTCTCTGGATCTTCCTTGAAGAAAAGCTCAGCCACCTCTGGATCCTTCAGGCTCCCTGCCCTTACAGAGGAGGGCATCCTGGTTTACCTAGTCCCACTCAAAGGGGATGGGACTATCTGGGTCCTGAGCTACCACGAAGGTTCTGCAGGTTCATTTGCAGTAATGGGTGAGCTTAAGGAACCAGAACATGGGCACCTACATGAACAGAAGACAAAAAGAAAGATTGGTGTTAGCATTGGCAACAGGAAACAAGTGCTCATGCTGCATAGTAGGAAAGAAGATTCAAGTAAGATGAGTCAATAAACCAGATTTTGGGGACTGAAAATATTCCTCAAGTGTGCTACAGAAAATTAAGACCAGAGGCTGAGGACTTTTCTTCAGAAAAGTCAAGTGTTCAATAAAAATTTTAAACATCGTAATCAAACCCTCAGGTACTTACACTAATACAGCTGACTAACTGCAGAGTCATCACTAATATTTGTTCGGATTGCTTTAGCAATTACTGCAGGTCTGTAAGCAATTTGAATGACTTAGGCAATGCAAATATCCCAGACTGAGAATTGATTTTATGTCCCATGCTATAAAGTTCCCTACAGTAATGAGGGAACTTCACAGAATAATCAATTAGAATGTGCCTTGTTCTTTAAAGTGCATTAGTCAAATGTTGCAACAACTACTAAGTGTAAGGTGTGCAAGATTTTGTTTTCATAATCACATGAATGATTTCAATAACACTACAAATTTGGACCATGCGGACAGTCACACATTCATTATTTTTGTTTGATTGCATGGCTTAAGATCAAAGTTGTAGGACACAGAATACACACTGAAACTGTGTGAAAACAATATCTTTACAGTCAAGGGACAGGTGTCACTGTACATGTTTTTCTTGACTGTCAGTGTTTGCATTATTTAAATCATAGTTGCATATGATCTGAATAAAAGAGTAAAGAAAAAAGAATGCCAGAAAGCGTGTTTTTCAAATGCAGAAATGCCTGAAATCCTTTTCAAAGACGGTGAGGAGAAAGAAAAAGGTTGCATCTTTTTTTATACAGTGTATGGTTTCAACAGGATTTTTACAGCTTTCCACAAGGGTATAAAGTAGCAGCCAGTACAAAGAGAGATTAAAGCTGCTGCAAAAAATATCTTTTCTTTCTAGTGTCACTGTTCTATCGTATGAACTGACTGCACATTTTGATAGAGATAATGCATTAGGGCAGTGACTTTGATAGAAAACTGAACATCTAACACGACTTTACTTAATTGGTCAATTGGAGGAAAAAAAAACTGTTCTAAGACATTACAAATGAATGAGGCACAGCTTTAAAAAAAAAATACAAAAGAAGGGGACAACAATGTTTTTCTAATTTACTTTGCTTACTTTACAACATCATTTGTTAAAAGGTTTACAGTGCATCCTAGAGAATATTCTGTGGGGTAAGTTTCTGGTGCAAGGTAAGTAAAAATAATTCATATATCTGTTCATTTATACAAATGATCTAAATAGAGCAAAAAAATAATATTGCTGGCACCAGTGTTTTTACAAAAAATAAAATAAAATAAAAAATCCCTCCATTTCTAGTCCACCATTGTTGTCATGTTCCAATTCATTATGGGTAATAGTGACAAAATGGCCACAAATGGCTCTGGTTTTTGAACTCTTAGAAAAATTACATACACTTGACCTCAATTTACACCTAAGCAAAGAGGTAAAGACGATAGTGAGGACATTGGTGAAATTGTTCAATAAAGAAGAAGATGCACACAACCAATTGTGACCATTTAAAAAAAATGCTATTCAGTGCTAATATGCACATTCAGTCATCATTTGATAAATGTAAAAGGTAATGACAGTGGCAGTTACTTTTAAGTTAAAGGACTGTTTTCTGCTAATTAATGCAAATAATCACAGAAGTTTTAAAAATCTTGGGCATTTGCTGTTCAGGTTTTGTTGTTTCATTTTTAATTGCTAAAATAGTCTTTTAAGGTTAGCAAACAATAATGAACTACAAGTGAGCTTTCTGTGATCTTGGGATCTCCAGGCCTGTTCATTTTCCTATAACCAATGCTTTAGTGGGCGACACAAGCAGGGAATAAGGTTTATTTCAATTTCGATATGCTTTATTGGCATGACTGTAGATCAACAATATTGCCAAAGCCATTACAAATTTACAAATAATAATATTTCTTTAAATTAAAGAAAATGTTTGCAGCTGGGACAATGTATTACCTTAAAAATTGGAAATAATCTGGAGATGGAAGTTTTTTGTTTTTCCCTCCATTGATCAATAAATAACAAAATAACTGCCACAGGAAAAAATAAAAAGTACCAGCAATCATTTGGTAATTAATGTCTAAGAGGGCATGTAACACATTCTACACAATAGCTGACTTTATACATTTAAAATTGCATTGTTGCCTTGCAGAGAAACAAGACAGTAGTGGGTGTATAAACCATAAGGTCACAGTGAACATATTCACTGCTTAGCACAGAATTTTAGCATGGTAACCCAGCATCTGTGCTGGTTGATACACCGTTTAAATTATGCACATATTTAGATTTCAGATGCACTGGAAAAATAATATTGTGTATTGTGTGAGATTCAGTGATTGTGCAGAAAGGCATGGCTAACATAAGCCAGAGCACTTGAGTGGCTCTTGTCTCTACTGCAAACCAAAAAGAGCAAAATGATAGAAATGGCAGTATGATTATTATTTTGTTTACCTTACAAAAACAGATCAATGCTACACAGAAACAAGTAAACACGATGCAAGCATGTAAATCTGATGCTGCATGATGCCATCTACAGAGGCTGCCCCTGTCTTGTCTTGACCAACTGAGAACATATAAGTAGTATTGGTTGTGTTGTCACCCATACATTTCATTTTGTGCACTTGTGGTGCCAAAATGCTCTTCAGCAAATTGTTTTTGATTAAACACCAGCAGTTTTCAGGTATATTGAAAAACACAACAGTATTCCTTTGGTTTTCTATAACTGAAACAGTCAAGCGTGACCACTTGAGATCCTCGTCAACCAAAAAAGTCTTGCAAGTAATGGTGGGCACTGTAGTTAGACAAACAATATACGTTCTGAATACTACTCAAAACATTAACAATATATTTTCAGTCTTATTACTCTGGGTTCCTTTTTAATATTACACCTCTGTTTGAAAAAGGTTTAGTCACTCCATCTTTCTCTGTACCTCCAAGAGTTTGGGAAGCAATGCACTTTCAAAAATGAGATGCATCAGCAATCACTTGTGGTCATGTTATCATTTGCTTTAACATCTAAATAGCTAAAATTCTAACATACAATGCACTGACACCCAAAACTGTACAATAACATACAGTGCAAAGTATTATAAATTATTATTTGATTATTCTTTGTTTGCAGTTTTTATGAGATGGATTCTGTTTTCTAAACTGTTCATTTTAATCCAGTACTATCTGATATTATGAATATTTTTGAGAATATGGGAATGAACATTGCAGTGGGGTTTTGAACTGAAAAGGGTTTAATGGGTGGATTACACTAAAAACAATTTAGATACACTTCAGCTGAGCTGAACGGTGTGCACAATACTAATACACAAAACAACACAGTATAAAGGGGGAAAAATGCTAAAACACAATCAGGTATTTATCTCTCTTGCTCTCACTCCCTTTCTCACACATTCATGAAACAGATCACTGAGCACAATGTCACAAGACTAAATCTGGAAGAGATGAGCTAGACTGCAAGATGTGTGCATGCATGTGTAATTATTACTTTACAGCAGCATCTTCAATAGAAGAAAAACTAAAAGTTGTTTTGCTTTACAGCTTGAGTGTATGGATTCTCTCTATGAATTATGTGAATTGATTTCCCCTGCACTGTAAAACAACCAAGGGCCCTAATGAAGATGCAACCAATACACAAGTGCTGAGTAGCAAGAGGTGTAGCAGAGTAGAAGAACAACAGAGCCAGAAATGGAGGGGAATAATACATGATCAAGGACTTTGATTCCTACAGTGATTTTTTTTTTTTTTCTCAGCAGCACATGTTCATATACAGAGAAGCAACGTGTGACAAATACTGCAGCCTGCTTGTTTATCAGAAGCAAAGACTGCCAAAATAGATGCTATTTAAAATAATTAATTTGAGAAGCTGATTCAAAACCAGCCTGAAACACCCATACAACTACTTTCAATTAACACCTTTAAGCAGACAGCAAGAAATATTTATTTTCTTGACCTAGGTAAGGTCCCATTTAGGGAAGTTACTATACCAAAAATTATTTCAAACTTTTTCCCCCCCGTTTCCTTTTGAGATTTACTTTTTACATCTTAACTCGAGAACAGCATAGGTTGAAAGAAAAATATTTTTCATCTGATTCCTTTGAATCTCCTGAATCAATTCCAACCACTCCCAGTATTTCTTAGAAAATATTTCTACTATTCAAAACATAAAAAAGAAAAGTGAAAGAAAAGTCTTTCATGCAACTTGGCATTTTTCCATCTACAGACCATGCTGATGAAAACTTTTATTTAAAAAGATTTTGATCAGAGAATGTGTTCCTAAAGTTACACCCAATCAAATTGTGGGTGGGCCAAAAGTTACTCTTTTGTACTCATGTTGTAAGCATATGTTTACATAACAACAACAACAATTATTATTAATAAATATTCATGTAATTTGTCTTCTTATGGTATAAAGCAAGAGCCGCAATCAGGCCCATTGAGGTAAGGGAACTTAAATGATA
>JBAMYA010000006.1:3524170-3545963 GCA_037176975.1 Arrhamphus sclerolepis
TACATACATACATATGTATGTATGTGTATATATATATATATATATATATATATATACATACATACATATATATATGTATATATATATATGTATATATGTCTGTGCAGTGTGAAAGAAAGCAAGTTATATTTTCTGTTTTTTATTACTGTGTATATCCATTTTTGTAACTTGTCATGGGACTGCAGATGCGAATTAGCTTATGCTATAATCTGGTGGAGCCCATCAAATATATATACACACACACACACACGCACGCACGCACACAGTCTAAGTATATTCAATCTGAAAATCACTTACGGTATAAATTGCCAACAGGGCCAGCTGGTTATATGGTCGACCATTTTTGGGGGCAATCTGCTGGGCTTTTAAGTACCAGCTAGGGGACAGAATGACAAAATGTCAGCATGAAGAAGAAAAAAATAACTAAAACATACTGTCAGATTACATCTCAGAATTATTAGACTCCAAGTTTCCCACATAATATTAATATTTGGGCAGGCCACCAATGTAATGGATGTCCAAATGGATGCCTGATAATAATAACAATGTCCAGAATGTAAACAACATACAACCACAATTCCTTTGAAGTTGGGATGTGTAAAACCTAAATAAAAAGCGAATACAATGATTTGCAGATCCTTTTCAACTTATATTCAGTTAAATACACTACACAGACAAAATATTCAATGTTCAAACTGATAAACATTTTTTTTTGTAAATATTCACTCATTTTGAATTTGATGCCTGCAACACGTTCCAAAAAAGCTGGGACAGGGGCATATTTTCCTTTTAACAACATTCAATAAGCATTTGAAAACTGAGGACATTGACTGTTGAAGCTTTATAGGTTGAATTCTTTCCCATTCTTGCTTGATGTACAACTTCAGTTGCTCAACAGTCTGGGGTCTCCGTTGATGTATTTTGCGCTTCATAATGCGTCACACATTTTCAATGGGAGACAGGTCTGGACTGGAGGCAGGCCAGTCTAGTAACCACACACTTACTACGAAGCCACGCTGTTGTAACACATGCAGAATGTGGCTTGGTGTTGTCTTGCTGAAATAAGCAGGGGCGTCCCTGAAAAAGACATTGCTTGGATGGCAGCATATGTTGCTCCAAAACCTGCACTTTCAGCATTAATGGCGCCTTCACAGAGTGCAAGTGACCCACGCCATGGGCACCAACACACCCCCATACCATCACAGATGCTGGCTTTTAAACTTTACGCTGACAACAGTCTGGATAGTCGTTTTCCTCTTTGGCCAGGAGAAAACGATTTTCATGATTTCTAAAAAAAACAATCTGAAATGTGGACTCGTCAAACCACAGCACACTTTTCCACTTTGTTTCAGTCCATCTCAGATGAGCTCAGGCCCAGAGAAGCCAGCAGCATTTCTGGGTGTTGTTGATATATGGCTTTGGCTTTCTAACTTGCACTTGTAGATGTAATGACTAACTGTGTTAACTGACAATGGTTTTCTGAAGTGTTCCTGAGCCCACGTGCTAATATCCTTCACAGAATGATGTCAGTTTTTAATGCAATGCTGCAAAAGGTGTCAAAGGTCACGGGCATTCAATGTTGGTTTTTGACTTTGCTGCTTATGTGCAGAGATTTTGCTATTATGGACTGCAGCTGATGAAATCCCTAAATTCCTTGCAAATGTGCATTGAGAAATGTTTTTTCCAAAACTGTTGTAATATTTGCTCATGCAGTTGTTCATAAAGTGATGAACCTCACCCCATCTTTGCTTGTAAACAACTGAGCCTTTCGGGGATGCTCCTTTTATACCAAGTCAAGGCACTCACCTTTTTCCAATTAACCTGTTCACCTGTGGAATATTCCACACAGATGTTTTTTGGGCATTTCTCAACTCTCCAAGTCTTTTGCTGCCCCTGTCTCACCTTTTTTGGAACCTTCTGCTTTGAACATTAAATATGCTGTCTTTGTAATATATTCAACTGAATATAGGTTGAAAAGGATTTGCAAATCATTGTATTCTGTTTTTACTTAAGTTTTACACAACAGCCCAACTTCATTGTTGGAAATGGGGTTGTGGTTCAATGCTGCTAAAAGAATGCTGAAATATGAGTACCTGCGAGCCTTTCCATAGTTGGCAGATTCACTGGCCTGTTCCCGGTACCGTGCTATATCTCCCTGACAAATCATACAGCGCTGAGCACTAATAAGTGCATACTTTACCTAGAAAATGGAAATTAACAAGAAAAATTAATCATCTGTCTATAAAAGTTATAATATAATCTAAGATACACATAAAATAATTGTAACATATTATAAATGATCTGACTGTAACGGTATGACTTGTTTAAAGTACTGGTTAATAAGTAAAACTTTAACCACAGCTTAAGGACACACACAATTGAAAAGTCATGCTGGTATACCGTTTTGCGTAATGGGCGAGCCCTGACGGCAATGCCATCCATGTAATCCTCTAATGTAAACTGGTAAACTGTCTGCAACTTCTGAAGTAGTGCATCAAAGAATAGTGCACCCTGTAAAACACAGACAGTGAAAATAAAACATTTTTCACCAGTAATTAGTCACTTACATAAGCACATATTGCCTTATATTAAAATTGATGCAAAATTAGACAAGACATACAACTCCATTGCAGTCTGACACAAAGACAGAAATTTTAAGTTAAAAAAGAAAAGGAAGATAGAAATACTGTCTCAATGCAGACAAAATCCAGTAAAACACAGTTAAATTTTCTTTTTCCAGGTGAGTTCAGTCAAGAAAAATGCCAAGAAAGTTGCAGCTGTATAGCCAACAAAGACAAGAGACTCTGATCTAGCATCCATTAAAAATGACCTGAAAGCAAGACTACAAACCAGCCCTTTATGTTGCCCTGTCCAATAGGGGATACCAGAGTACCATGGATGATATGACATGTATGGGGGCAGAACTCAGTGTGCTGGGGCTTTGCAGAACTGTGCCTTTCTGCACTAGTGGCTTTCTCCAGTGCATAAACAGGATCACTACTCATCTAGCAATCAGTGCTGACCTTTTTCTTACTGAAATAAAGGAACATAGCCTGGACGGAACATAGCCTGAAATGTACCAGTAATATTTCAACTGGTGTTGCCAACTAGAGGATACCATTTTTGCATTACTCTGGTAGACTATATTGTCCCATATGCCTCTTACCTCATCCAGAAGTGTAAGCAGCATGTTCCTGATGTGAGGGGTGTTGTCATAGGTGGGGTCTTTGAGTAGCTGCCGGAAGTGCTCTATGACTTGATAAAACACATTCTTCCACAAAGCCTGATCCACATTCTGAGAGTCTGAGAACTCAATGTCTGTCAGGATGACTTGCTCATATAGCCCCAAAAGTTCCACTCTGGAAAACAGGAGGGAAGAGTAGGAAAGCATTTGATATTTATCAAGGCTGACAACCACATAATCAAAACACAGATGACGAAAATATAAAAATCACACACAGAGAAATACCGCCAAAATTATCACCTGAGCAGGGCCATGCGATCCAGTCCATCAGCACTCACTCTATCCCTCGACAGTAGGTTACTAAGCTGAAGCTCATGTGCGTCTGCAGTCTTAAGCAGCCTCCCCAGCTCCCCTCTGGTTTGTTGTTCTGCCTCTTCAAATGTCAAACCCCCTTCTACACCTGGCTGGGAATAACCTGCTCCCCTGTAAGTCCCACAGAGCTGACTTATACCAGTGCTCTGGTAAACACCATTAGAGTGAGCCATTTGGTAGGGCCCCATATTATAAGGATATGGAAACCGTTGGCCTGCAGTGGCGTTGGGGTTAGGAAGGTTAGTGGTTGCCATGGGGTAACAATAGGGGTTGTCAGAGTTTTGGAATTTGTAGTAAGCCATAGCCTGTTGAGATTGAAAGTGTTCTCCCTGGGGTAGTGGAGGACTGCCTGCTACCTCATCATCTGTGTCCAGAAAGTGAAGCTGTCCATATCCAGTCCCAGTCTGAAGATATACAGGCTGTTTGACAGATGAATGCTGTGAGGCTCGAGTGCCAGTAAGAGCAGGTTTTTGATCTGGGTTATTTGGATCCCAGAGTCGTCTCACTCCTCCTCCTCGACCTCCTCTATTCCTGCAAGTTGCTCCTCCCCTAATTCCACCAGGTAAAAGCCTCTGCCCTACCTCTGGTGAATTTGAGATATCTGTGCGAGCTGGAAGCACCAGGATACCTCCACCTCTGCCACGAGGAAATAGACCTTGCTTGCGATGTTTTACCTCACTACTGTGTGATGGTGTACATGATGGTTTATCTTGAGAAACATTTAGAATTCCCCGCCCCCCACCCTTGTTTGACTTTTTGTTCCTCTCTTCTAGTCTCTCCGTATTTATTTCTTCCTCCCCTTTTCTCCTCCTCCTTCTATTTTCTGTTTTATCACTAATTTCACTCCCCTCCAGTGATTCTGAGGATGAATCATAGTTTGTCCAGCTTTGCAAATGGCTCCTTCGTCCTTCACGGTTTTCCATCCCTTCTTTATTATTCTGCTCAGAGTCCAGACGCGACCACTTGGTACCCTTCACATCCATTCCTCGTGCAGGACCATTTTGGCTGGTCACACTGCTGCCTGAGCTACTGCTATAAGTTCTATTTCTTGAGTGCCGAATATCAGATTTGGAATAGCGTTTTGATGTTGGTGTTGTGGCACTGCATCTATGCCTATCGTGTAGTTCTTTACATCTATCTAATTTTCTCGCTGTTTTGACATCTTTCTCAGCATCTCTAGAACTGCTGCTGTTATCATTTCGTTTTCTGTTTTCTCTGCGATTCTCTTTTGTTTTGTTTTGGTGTGTTTCCCCTGCCCTATCTATATTTTTCAGAGGTGATTCTGCAGCTTTCTTTTCTTTGAGCTTCTCTGACTTCCCCTGATTGTTCTTTCTTACCCCATCCTCTCCTTTGGTTTCCAAATTCTTCTCTTTTTCTCTCTCCACTCCTTTTCTCCTGCCGTTTACCTTCTTTTCTGGCTTTTCCTGCTCTAACTTGGTTTCTAGACCTTGACCTCTTCTTTCCTGACTAGTCTCTCCTGCCCCACAAGTTAACTCTCCAGTTGCTTCATCTGTACCCCTGAGTTTGCCTCTTTCTTTTATATTCATTTTTTCAATTTTGTTTCTAATTTTTTTCACTGAGTTATCAGTGTCTAATTGAGGCATTTCTACATCTTGGCTCCCTACTTCTTGCACTGCCTTTACTCTTTCTTTCCCTCCCTGCTTCTGTGTAAATATTTTCTTTTTTCCCTCCCTTACCCCAGTACTCAGCAGGGATTCTGACACAGTGGTTTGCTCCTGTTTCCCAGGGGGAGGCTTATCCTGCTCTCTTCCAACACCACTGCCTTTTCCCTGGACATTCCTGCGACTCCCAGGCTGATAAAATTCTCTGTCAGGTTTGCGAACTTTCTTTGTGGTCTTTGCACTTCCACTTGGTTCCTGGCATTCTTTTTCATCACTTGCATCTGTTTTAGCCTGTGATAGGTTGCCCTCTCTACAGTTCTGGGTATTACTACCATCACCTCCCATTCTCTCTTCCTTTTTTTTACTACTTGACCCATTGTCTGCAAATCCTCGTCTTTTCTCTGCACTCTTTGATGACTGATCGTCCTCGTGGGAAACAGTAGCCAAGGGATCTTTTTGACTGGTTTCTCCTTCCTCAATGTCCCGGTGACATAGTCCATGCCCAGCAACTGGTTGGTATCGCTGCAGATCAGGGCGTTTTCCTTCACGCTTCTTATGCTGCTTAGGTACATGATGTTCCTGTTGTTCTTCTGTGGAAAAAAGTAATTAACACAACAGCATTTGTATTAAAGCATGATATGCTTTAAAAGATATACCAACATAAAGTTCCACACAGAACTAGAACCTCTGGGACACTGCATGTATGGAATTAGACCAGTAAACCCTCATGCCTCAAGAAGCATTGAGTACTCTATTATATAGCACTTTTCAAGCAAAGAATATAACTGTACACGTTAAAAAATTCTAAACAAATTAATCAAGTTAAAAGTTCTTTGAACCAAGACTTACTGACAGGTTGTGGGTAACAATAAGATCTTTAGCATAGACTGGAGGTATGCTACTAAGGACTTATACACAGTAAGGAGGATTTTCAAATCTGTTTGTTTTAACATAACTAATGTGAAACATTGCCGTGGCAGCAATGTTTCAGATCAATTCAAAGACAAAAAAAAAGAGCCTTTCTTTTCTTTTTTTTACTGCTCACTGTTACCACTTGCTTTTGTTTAAGGTACTACACATATGTAAACTCCAATATCATTACCACTACAGGACTACTTTTACAGTCATGTTTTGAATAACGGGATTGAAGTTTGTACAAAGAGCTGCAGTGGCCCTTTTCTCCTATTACAATTTACAGGATCTAAACTATTTGTTTTGGTACTCGACTCACTGAATGTGAATCCTTGTCTTTTCTCTGCATTCTTTAATAACAAATAAAAAACTGAACTCTTTGATGATTGATGTAAAACTGATGTTTGTTAAATGTAACAATCAGTCTTCACACTACTAGAGCAGGCACAGACAGCAGTAACTATCTTTAATTACACAGAATTCAACAACAGGTGCAATAAATCAAACACGATAAAAAAGTAAATAAAAGTCCATTTAGAGTAAGCGTAGTTGGTATTAAAGATGAGAAAACAAACATACTATTGACAGAATATTGGGCTGGACAATATGGCAAAAATTTAGATCACAGTATAGTTCTTGATTTTGGTTGATATGATTTAATTACGATATCGATATATGAATAAAATGAGAACTACAAAGAAAGTGCCAAGAATGTCCAGAAAGGATACCTGTACCCAAAATTCTCTGATTTTTTTTATTTCAAAAAGCCATAAAACCTTGTCCTTTAAAACCAGATGTGATGTGTTTTAAATCTTAAAATGTTAACCACATAAATCAATGTTCACTATTTATTTGAAGTCATAACAAAGAAATGTAACATCACCATCAACTAGTAAGTATTACTAGTAACGTTTATCAATATATTGAACGTCTATTTAAAAATCATATCATTACTGAAACATATTACATTGCGACATATATTGTTCAAAAACATAAAATATTACATTAAAAAATATTTAATATAGTATTAGTGGAGTGAAAATGTACAGAAAGAGAACGTGTTACACGAAAACTGGAAAACCGTCAACAACTGCAACCCGTAAGTTTAATTAAGTGACGTCACCAAGATCACTGTTGTTCACCAAACATAATCAGGTTCCTAATTTTACGATACTTTAAAACATTAAAACAAGTTTTTTTTATACTAAGATAATCAAACCAAACAAAGTCAATATAATACACATAAAACGTTAGCGGAGTTGTTATAACAGTTGCACACACTTTATAAAGAGTGCTTTTATCTTCAGAGGGGGCGTTTACAACAGACCGCGCGGGACTAGCAGGAGCTAACAACATTAGCGGGCTACCAAACTTAGCAACTCCTGAAGCTACAAACAACGTGGTTAGATACTCACTTTGACCTTTAAAATAGCGCATTTTCACAAACATTTCCTCCCAGTATTCCACTAAGCTCCTCTCACCTTTCAGGTAATCGATCATGTTGCCTGAATTCGAGGCTTCAGCTCGTAGTTCCGCAGCTGAAATTCGCACTCTATCCAGTTCGTTCGCCATCTTGGCTCTCACGCAAACACAACAACTATGGTGGCCTAGCTGGTTCAAACCGTAAAATTTTGTGAGGACAGTTGGGTAATGTAGTACATTCTCTCTATCGTTCTCTAGCGTTTCTCTTTCATCTTGTGCTATGCTCACATTTTAATTTAAAATATGACAGCCTGCATCCAAAACAAATCACCTCCATTGCACTCTTGGAAGATGCTTTGTTTTTTTGTTTTCTTTTTTGAACAGAAAAACATTGAAGTTAAGACATATTTATGAGGAAAACATGGTTATGTAAATCACACCTTTAAAAAGCAATTTACTGAAATAGACCTATAGGAAATGCATAACAAAATAATTAAAAAAACAAACAGGATAGTATGTTTGTGGCTAACTGGAAAATAAATAAATTTGATTGACACATAAGTCAAATGTATTAGCATCCAAACAAAATAAAAGATGGTGAGGTGTAAAGTCATATTTCTGACATTTTATTATTTCATAAATCAAAAGTGGTATTGCTGATGATGTTGAACTTAATATTTAAGACGACTGTGCATCTTACCACAGCATCATCCTTTTTTTTTCTACAGGAAAGCACTTAAGCTTAACATGGCAAAGAAATATTCTGTATCATGTAAAGTTGATTTACCAACAGTTCTAGTAGTATTACTGCAAGTAGAACCCGACTGATGATATATATTGTTTTTTATTTGTGAAGTCCATGACTCAAAGGACTCAGACTGTCATAAAAGGCAGAGGAGATGCAACAACACATTAAATGTGATCTTTTTTCATGTATATTTTAGAAAAACAGAATGTTTAGTTGTTGTTTTTTTTGTTTTTTTTGTTTTTTTTTTTGTTTTTAAGGGATTTGTATCATGAACCGTGATTTTATTTTCTACCGTTTTACATTGGAATTAACATTTTCAAAGTGTGTTGAGTCCATATTCTTTTAAAACACTTTACTATTCTATTTATAATTGTTGTTCTGTTAAAAATGACTTGTGTATGTACTTGTTCTATTTTATCCTCATAAAAGATTTTGGTTACAATTTTACAGATCAGAAAAATGTTTATGTTCTAAAAGTGTACTTATGTAAGTCTCACGTGGGCTTTGACCTATATATGAAGTCTGGGGGAAGGGAATTTAAAGATCTATGCATTATATAAAGAAACAGATTGCTTAAAAATAATAACGTTGCACCATGTTCCACACATTGTCCACTAGATGTCAGGGTTGATTACTTTGTATCATCTTCTTTCGCAAGCAATTGTTCAACCCCGGGATTAGCCCAACAAACTTTCTGCCATCATCTTTGAAGCTATTCATATTTTATTAATGAAATGCACCATATATTCTCCCCTGTCTTCCTTACATAACTTTTATGTTACTTGACTCTATTAATTAAACTCGCACTGAAGCTTGTATGAGAAGAGTTCATGCAGACATTTGCGGCTCATGCTGAAATAAACAGCTTCATTCCCCTAGCAACACAAAATTAAAGGGCCAGAATCTCCTGTCCGCTAGTTAAAGGTTTTACAATTTCTAACCTCATAAGATGTTCTTTTTTTCCCTTTCACAATTAATTATGATTGTATTACCTTTCATTGTTTATTATTATTCTATTTATTAATTTATGTAGAAAACTTTTAAGGAAACCCCTGATGTGGCAGTCTTTATTAATTTCCTTATTATTTGTGGATATCATAGTTATTATTATAATATTATTAGTATCATTAACTATTTTTCTGTTTTGATTTTTTTGTTTTTTTTTTGTTTTCTGCAACATAAAAAAAGTCACGTTTTGTGTGAATGCAGAATCCTGTTCTAATGTAGTGAGAGCAGTGGGTCTTGATAAAGCACTGGCACACCAGGGGTTGTAGAATGTTTCGTGTCTGCAGTGAAGAGATGTGAAAAGGGGGGTGGGGGCTGCCGGAAGTGGTGGGTGTGTGTCTCACAGTGTGTGTGCGTGTGTGTGTCCGTGTGTGTGAGAGAGTGAATGTGTGCAGAGTTCTGACTGTCAGTGCTGCACCATAGTGCAGGTGGGGCAATGCAGGATGACAAGAGCCCCAGAAGGACAGAGAAGGGGAGGCAAGGAAGTAGTGAGGGAGGGGGACAGAGAGGGAGAGATGAGGAGGCATGATGCGGGAGGAAAGGAGAGAACAGGAGGAGGAGAGAACATGAATACAGATGAGAAGCAGGGAGTTTGTGCAGGTGAATCTCAGACAGAAGGATGGAGCGGGGGTGGGTGGGTTCTCCAGCCCAGTCATAGCTCTATTTGTCCTGGCACCATTGTACTATTGCTCTCTCTCTCTCTCTCTCTCTCTCTCTCTCTCTCTCTCTCTCTCTCTCTCTCTCTCTCTCTCTCTCTCTCTCTCTCGCTCCCCCCCCCCGTTTCCCCCAGGTGAGACACTTAGAGGTGGGAAGAGATGACTTTTCGAGATGACTACAGTGGAGACGGAGGAGGACAGATGGGGGAATACAGTCACTGGGAGTTGAGGATTGAGAAGAATGACAATGCTGGGACTGGAATCAGGAATAAAAGAATATGAAAATGGCAGGGAGGTGAAAGTGAGAGAGAAAAGATTGAGAGACAGAAAATAAGAATCCCTCTGTGGGAGAAACAGACGTTAAAACACAATGGAAGACAGGCTGAGGCCAGAGGCTTATGTGAGACATAAATCCTGGCGCACAATGTTTGGAGTACATAAATTTCAAATGGTTTAGGATGTATAATTCAAAAATAGAAAGAGAGGAGAGAAGAAATGAATGAAAAAGACTGTAGGCACACTACTGACATTCTGTAACATTTAGGTAAAGGTGTTTCTCCAATTTTCCCAGTGGCTTTTACATATTGGGCCAAGAAAGGAGGAAAAATCCCACAAACTCATGTCCTTGATCGTTATATTTTCATATGTACTCAGATTTAAATTTTTGATTGTCAAATGGACTATTTGGTATGAGTTTAGGTGCATTCAGGCCAAAGGAATCCAAAAGCTCCCTGACGGTTCTGGAGACTGGGGAGTTCGCTGAAGGTCAGCATTTAGCTTCATAGACAGTTTCTCTGTTTTTAGATTTGCTGGAGGAATGCTGAAGAAACATGACATCTGGTCTGTTTTACAAGTGGAAATCACATCATAATTCCTCCATCACATTTCTGAGCTTCAATCCATTTTGTTTTAAAATCAATGTTTATAAGTTTATTTATGGTGGCAGGTTCTGGTCTTGACTTCAAACATCCAACCACTAATGTTGTACGTCTTCATTTGTTCTATTTTTTAGTTATTGTTTTGTTTTTTTGTTTTTTCATTTAATTTTCTTCTACCATAAACAAAGGCACTGTACAGGATAGTCACAACACAGGGACTGTTTCTAATAATCACTACACTGTACATCAATACCCATCAAAGTTAATCTTTTCACACAGGCCTCTGAATTCCTGTAAAAGAGCAACATGATCCATATCAGTCTGGCTTTAACAGGAGCCACTCCACAGAGACAGCTCTATTGTCTGTGATAGAGGCCTTAAAAAAAGGGAGAGCTGTTGCTCAATCTTGGATTCTCCTCTTGGAAGAATTTTGCATGTTGAAACATGGTATTTAAGATGGGGATCTCTGGCATGTCAAACTCTCTGTCTAAATCATACCTCTGTGGGCATTCTCTCAAAGTGTTTTGACAAAAACAAACGTCTGCATCCCTTTGCTTTAAAATGTGGGTGCATCAATTCACCAATACACCCCAACTCTCAGGGTACAATCATCCACTCACATGTCATTTCTTATCACTTGAATGCAGATATCTATTTGTACCCATAATTCTCATCAGATGACCTCATGACCTCAACATGAGTCCATTATGAATAAAGGGACACCACCTTCAGTTAAGCTTCTCTAAAACTGAACAATCTATCATTCCAGTCAATTCACCCATCCAATGCAATGTCAACATAAAAATAGTCTCTCTTACCTATATTCTTAAAGGCTACAAAAAGACTCGACCACTTGTCTTCCTCAGACCACGTTAAATCTGTCTTTTGGTCATGTCAGTTTGTACTTTAAAACAATGAGAAAATCAGGCCACATCTGACTGTCTGAATCTATATGCCAACCAACCATCAAAAGTGACAGCTGAGTCTGCACCCGAGTGTTTAAACTCAGTCAAACAGGAGTATACTCCTTCTCTTCCACTGTATTTACTTGTACTACATCACAAGCACTACCTGTCTATGTCCAGACTGAATCTGGACTGGACTGAGAGTGCTTGAGGCCATCCCTGCGGCAGTCTCAGTCCAATCTGTTCTCGTCTGCGGTTCCACATCAAGGACAGGAAGAACGAGCTACTAAGGGCAGTCAGAACAGGGCATCCCTCTCTATCTTCAAGCAACATGCAAAGACTTTTCTTTTTTTCGACAGCACCTCCTCAGCTCACACCTCTAAAGTCATAACACCCCTAACTCACACCTATTAAACATAGTAGTGAGTTCTACTGTTGTTGTTTTTTTTACGATTTGATTTCACCAAAGGTTTATGTGGTTGCCGATCAACATCTCTTCCTGGAAGATGATGGTTCCCCATTGTCTTTTCAGTTTTTGGACAGTTCAGTCTTAACCCGATTTTAGTAGTTTCAGTAACGTCCTTAGATGTTTTCTTTGTGTGGCGCATGCCAATAATTTGACCCTTCTGGAATGGATTGATATCTTTTCCATGACCACAGGATGTGTTGTCCATCATGGTTGTTTAAAAAACAAGAAGCTACTCACCACAAGAGTTATGGTTAAATAACTTGTTGCCAGCTGAAACATAATTGTTCATCCAATGGGAGGGTAATACCTGTTTGCTTAGTTAAATCCAGGTGGGGAGTTTTTTCTTTTTTTTTTTTTGGGATAGGCAGTATATATATTTATTCATAATATCAGGAAATAGTGAGGTTTTGACTCAGGTAAAACATCTGTTCCAAGTAACGTTTGATCTTGGTTCAGCTTTTGTTACATGAAAAAAATTTGGAAACCCATGTTGAACTTAAACAAACTGGTGCACTCAGTCCTAAGTCAGGAAAAGTCTATGGGATGTATAGTTTGTAATGCAAACAAGACACAAATCTTAATAGAAATTATGGTGATAAATCTGAATTCTGGAAAACCAAGAAAGCACACACAGAGAACTGCTCGTAGCATTGCTGCAAAGGAAAAACCAAACTGTTTACGAGATGCAAATGATGATTTACACTGGTGGTGCTCTGTTGTATCATGCATCTACACCTGCAGACATATGACCTTCACAAAAGAGTCTTCAACAGAAAGAAAGATGTAGTGTCATAAGTTTCAGCATGAACAACATGAACATCTGATTTGTTTTTTTAGGGGAAAAAAGTCATGTTTACTGCTGACCTGGTGCATCTTCTAAACTTGGGAACTGGTAGGTAAGGTCTTAATGAGTAAGGACAAAATATTTTGTTCACAAAAAAGGCTTGTTTGAAAAACAAAACAAAACAATGCAGAATTTAATCAGAAGAATGTGTTTCCAACTGTTAAAGATGGGGATGGATCACTTATGGGTTCAGTCATCAGAAGAATGGAGTCAATAACAACAAATTCTGGAAGCCAATGTCAGATTTTCTGTAATAAATAAATTAATAAGAAAATGATCTACATCAGAATAAACACATCTCAGAATAGAGTGTCCCCAAACAAGAACAGAAAGATTTCAGCTCACTACAAAAGAAAAAAAAACAACAAAGCAACAACCCCATAATCTGTGATACTTGCCAAATGACAGGCGTTAGTGTGAGTACTGACAATAACACAAGGCTTTTCTGTTGGTTAATTTCTTTCTTGTAAAACTTTTACATTCCGCTTTACAGGTGTCATTACGTGCTTGTTACTTTACCGCCGTCAGCCTACATTAGAGACAGGCACAAACTCACACATTCAAGGTTTTGTGTCTTGATTTGCAATGCGTGTATGCTGAGGTGCATGCGTGCGAGTGGGTGGATGTGGAGTTGCCTCTGTGTAAGGGTGGGTTTGTGATCTCACAGGCAAGAAAAATACAGAAAAAGTAGAAGGAACAATGTGGGGGTGAAAGGGGTAGCACTAAGAAACACCCACTCTTTCCAAAACTCCACCTCACTCTGACACACGTATCCCAATGCACTCATTCGCTCCTTCTCTCTAGCTTTCCTTTGATAGATTCCTCATTATGGGCATGTTTGACTGCATAAAGTCTTTTCCCTCTTCTTCCTCCTCATCTTCATCCCTCCATTCCTTCCTCTGCCTTTTTCATTTGCTCATTCTTGCCTGGCCTGCTCATTGCATTCGAGCCGGCTCGGCAATCAAAGGGAGAGAAAACACAAATGAGAGTGGAGGGGTGGGGGCTAGAGAGAAGATTCTCACTGGGATTTCAGTATGAGTCAGAATGGGAGAAGGGGAGGTGGGAAGGTAAGGTAGGCGGTTGTGAGGAGAGAGAAGAGCGTATGGGAGTTTTTTTTTCTCACTTATCTGACTGCATTCTCTGTTTGGAATACAGATGAGGAGTCAGAGAGAGGGAGAGAGAGAGCCAACAACTGGGCCTGACAAACACATAGGAGATTTGAACAGGAAATGATCTGCATCCGGATTCATGATCAAGTTTCTTGATAGAGGCAAGTTGAATTTTAAATACAGGTTGAAGTCAGATTGCCTTTTGAGCTGATCGCTTGGTATCAGAAATAGAACTGAAGGGTTAACATTGTTAAATGTGATACATCTCTTCAGAACATAATCCAAAAAGAGAAAATTCTGAAAAGATGGCAGTATGTTTGTGACACTGTGGGTATAGTAATGAGGGGAAAAAAAGCAATATTAAGGAAGGAATAGTTGTAGAAATCCTTCATTCACACCACTTCACTCATTCATCCTCTCACTACCTACATATTAATGTGGGGTGCATATGAAGAAATGACCTTGTGTATACTTGTGCTAAGAAGCAATTGTCTAATACTAACCCCCTATAACATGTCAGCACATTAATAGTGCTAGCCTGTTGCATTCAATGGAGGTTCTACAGTGTTGAGACTCAAAGCTGCCTCTATGACAATTCTCCTTCTCTTCAATAAATTAGAAGTCTAGACCAAAATTTTAGAACATAGGGCACACTAAATCATGATTTCTTGATGTGGTAGAAGAATTTAGAATTGTTTGTCTCTCTAAGAAAATATAGTATATAGTCATATATCTCAGTATCCCATCATATAAAGGTGTAAAAGCTGATTTCAAAGTTGTGAATAGATGACCAATACACTGATTAATATTTAGTGTTGATTCTTCATTCAGACATTAATAAACGCAAAGGTCTGCTCGACTTCTTGAAATGAACATTACAAGCCCTACAAAGTGAAATGTGTAGGTTATGGGACTATAAACTAATTTTTTTCCCCCAGCTACTTACATCCTCTATAAGTGGAGCTGAAATAGAATGAATAAATGTTACAAATGTTGATTTGATTCAAAGAGTCAATACTGTCTCCACTAACAAATTCGTGAGAATATGAAGCACTTCTATGCTATTTTCCTCATAATAAACATTGCTGCAGTACGTCTTGTCATGCTTTGACAGTTTTACCACCCGACTCTTTAAGCCATCTTCCTTTAAAATGCCCAGTTTGCTCTGACTAGTCATCTGACTGGTCAAAAGGGGTGGAGAGTGAAGCAGGAACTATTTCATTATTTGATTTAACCTTTTTGCAGGCATTATTCCCAAGTGTTATTGGTGATACAGATTAGCCAACAGTAGAAAAAAGAACACTGGGGCTACAAGTAAGGTGTTATAGGAGATTCATGGGAAATTTATAGAAACAGCAACAACAAAACTTTTGTATTCTATGCAGATAGAATACAGAAGGAGTGGGAGTGTGATTGTTGGGGCAAATCAACATTTATCCAGTTCTAACTTTATCAGGCAGTGCCTTCTTCTTAAAGAATGATGTAGATTTGTGTTAGAGAAATGTTAATTAAATGCAATCACTTTGTGAGTTTAACAAAAGAAACATGTATTTGCTTTGAACTAGAATTGCAAGGTGGAGGCAAAGGTTACAGAAAACACCATAAAATATTTAGGCTATGTTAGAAGGTTATTTCAGTTTGTGACATGTATGCTTTATATGCAGAACTTATAGCTTAGTAAGACATGACAGAAAGTTTTTCTCCAGATGAATAAGCTGCTTTTCTGTTCTGAACTTTGGACTAAAAAAAAAAGAATCATGATTAAAAGAAGAAGGTACTTTTGAGAGCAATGGAGAAAAATGATCTCCTGTTTAGAATTTCTTGAAGGAGGCATGCGGAGGTGGAGGTGGAGGTGGGTTGTCCAAGGGACAGGTCACAATGCACACCTGGCCTAGTTTGGAGGCGTGCAAGGACATTAAGTGTTCTCTCAACTTCTTGATTTGCTGCTTTTTCGACTGAAGGGAAAAATTCCTTTAATGTCCACTCAAGCCTCGAATCCAACGTGCGATTTTCTCAGTCCGCGCCCTGCGTATGTCTGACACACTTCTTTACGCACGAGGGTCCCCCCCAAATCTCTCCGAATGTGTGAGTTGAATATGGTGGCCGGATTTAATTACGCACGACTCCTGTCACATCTCTCGTGGGGTTTCTACAGGTGGATGGAACCGTTGTTGTATATTTCGAATGAATTTTAATTACATCAGCATAAAAATATCACGACTCTGTATCGAACATTTAAATTCTTTTTAAGCAGACATTTGCAGTGATTCATCACCACACTTAAACATCACGATTTACTCAGATCCGACAAAATTCTGGAAATATTCCGACTGCAGGTGTCACCTGCGGTCTTTTCTATTCGTGCCTCCTAAAAGAAACGGCAACAGTACGTACGACTGCTTCATGAATTACTGTTTTTAAATAAAGCTATGAGCGCTTACAAATACCCACAGCTCTGTACCTCATGAAACTGTCTTGGAGGAATTTGTGGCACAAAAAAGAGATACGCTGTGAATACATTCCTTGCGACATTGTAATTCACATGTTCATGCAGTGAATCCGCTCTTTTAGTTGGCTAATTCCGAAATGGTGCATTTTAAACTCTGTTTGGCTCTCCCGAAATGAGTACCGTACACGTTTTTTGTTTTGTTTTCTTGTCTCAGCGTTTACTATTTCACATTATATTGTAGTAAAGAGCTCATACACAACAAGTATTCTATTTTCATTCCCCCACTTTTTTTGAGACCTGCAAAAAAAGATTCGGGCTATACTTTTCCTCCCTTTAAATAGCTGCACTCCGCTCAGTGACGTGGGATACGCACGTACATGTGTAGGTGAATCTTTGAATGAGCCTCCCCCCCAGTCCCCCTCCATCCCCCGCCACTCCTCCCCCTCCCACGTTCCCTCTACTAGATACTACGGGATCTCTATAAAAAGCCTACGGTTGATGGGAGAGCCCGGTCTGTATGGGAAGCGACTTTGGTGAAGAGGGACGGCGGACATACCGTGGCACAGACGTGCGCTGACAAGTCTCGTGCGGGTGAAGACCGCGAGTTTAGAGATAAGACAGACATGCTTCTACAGTAGAAGTGCCGCAGCGATGATCACATTGGAACTTTATGGTAAGTTATTATTTTTTTCTCTAGACCAGGTTTTCTGTTAGGCTACTTCAAGGGAAATGGTTGTAAATATAGGTGGCAAATGTATTAAGACATCTCTTTTTAAACTACCCAAATCTGCTCTAACTGACATTATTCTCATCTATTGCCTCTGGCTTGAAGTTGCTGCAGTGTGACTCATTTTCTCTCCCATGTGGGCAGCATTCAGCCTGCAACCTGAAAAGAGAATCTCTTATGGCCCAGGAAACACAGTATGCAGGGGGGAAAAAAAATCTCCCTCGAGAGTGTATTTTCTATTACAATCTGGTTCCATTTGTTTCATTCTCGCGATGTTCAAATATTACATTTATAAATCTTTGTTGATTATCAACGTCCGCCTGTCATGCAGGTCAGATTCACACATCAAACAGGAACCTGCTGTTTTGACTGGGCAGACTAAGAATAAGACGAGCAAATGCCACTGTGTCCACTGATAACGTGCACGGTCGCAGGGGCGCACACGTTCACTTCTTGTTGTGCTTTTTAATTATGATTATTATTTTTTAAATTTCTAAAATACTTTTATTAAGCCCCGAAGGATTTTTTAATTTTTTGTAATGATTGAACTCCGGTCGGGGGGTGGAGGTTACAAGAGTGTGGAGGCGGAGGAGTGCTCATTACCCACCCCTCTAAAGGCTCTAGTGGCACCGGGAGGTTTCCGGTGATGCTGATGACATTATAACAACTTTCTTCCGGTTTTTCGCTCCCCCTCACCCCCCGCTCCCCAGCCCCCTCCCCACCCAACTTTCTCCTCTTCTTGCACTTCCGGTCGGCATTTCCTTCATCTTTTTTTTTCTAGTCCTAATTTTGTGACGTCGTCAGCCAGTGAAGTCACCCCTGCGTCATTCTTGCGCACGTTGCAGATGATACGCAGTTACCCACCATAACCCATTTAAAGGCATTGCGCTCACTGGCTCACGCGCACACTGCAGCATGATCGTGGTTGTCTGTGTGTGTAGAGTGAGATGCGCCTACACAGACGACACGGGGGAGGGGGTGGGCGTTGATTGAGTCAATAAAATCCCTCTCTCATTCACAAGTCTTTGTTGATCCTTACTAGCACTGACTGAATTAGATGCATTGTAAACAGTTTCAGACCACGGAGACGAAACTGCAACATTCAATTACGGAATGCGTTGTCATTTCTGTACTTTTATTCAAGGTAATAGAAAAAAAAAAAAAGATTCAAAGTCTATGATCCGCGCCATCTCATCAGCTGAGCACGTTCGGTTGATGCAGTTTCTACCCAGTGCCATGGAAACCAAACCAGAACGTCACTGCCCACGAGCTCTGATAAGCCGCGGCAGAATGGGACGAAAGACGATTGGCGTTTGGGCGAAGTGACGTCGTATCGCCGTATCTTCTAGGCTGTTAAACACTGTACGGTTCTCGACACCATCTATTAAAGAATTTGGACTGTGGTTCGAGTTATAGACATACGTTTCGAGATACATACGTTGTGAATAAAAAAAAAAACATATGATATTATCAATATAACATATCATTATTCGGATTCTAAAATTCATAGTAAACGTAAATGGAAATTCTTTAAGCTGCTGTAAAAACGAAATTTGTGCGTTGCCTCCCAGCTACCACGATCTCGGCAATTGTCCCTTTCAGTACCGCGGACAGCGCCGAGCAACAGCGTCGGTTTGTCGCTGTCCTACTGTTGTGGTGCTGAAGAAGAAATGTCATTGGACCTGTTGCACAGAGTCACCAATTAACCAGAGATACTTTACGTATTCAAATAAAAGATCTATTTGGAATACAATACTATTCTATGAAGTGAAAGGAATTCAACTGGTCAATGGAGCGCTTGTTGCTATAAAGTTCCCTGCTACACAGAGTTATTGTACAATTTTCATTGACTTAGCTATTTAACTTGAATTGATGGTAGCATTCAGTTCTACTGTCAAAGGCCAGTGTGTACAGTCATAATCAGCGTGCATAATCAGCAAATCTAAGTAGGCAAATCTTTGTGTGTATGAGACAAAATACTACAGTTTTTGGTACATTAATTGATTCATAATTAGTTATAAAACTGTTAATTGGTAGTGATTTGTCTGGGGAACCTTAGAGTAACTGTAGTAATTATTCAAACTTTTCATTGTGTTAGAGTTAACTTAATAAATTTGAAATAGCACTTGCTTGCCCTATGGGGAACTTCCCTGAAAAGGACTAATTCTCATTGAAGATATCTCATGACATTAATAAGGTCAAACTGTTAAAATAGTATGTCTTTTGTTGTTTCACAATATCATTCATTCTCTTCTATCTTAGAATATAATGAAACATACAAGCATTAGAATAGATCAGGGACAGGAAAATAGGAGATGGGTGTGAGTCAGTGTCAATCTTACCAAGAAGTTATTGGTTACTTTATTTTATTTTATTTTATTTTATTTTATTTTTCAAACTTTAAATGACAGTCACCTGGATGAATAACAGAAAAACAGATTAATATATACTAATTTTATGTTGAATCTTACATATGAACTTAATTCTTTTTGCTTGACAAACTAATTACTGAAATAATTACATGTTTGATTTATTGTTTAGTTATTAACCTGTTTGGGTACATTTATTGAGAAAAACATCAATAAAATATTGAGTGTTAAAGATGGATGCAAGTGTAAATATGTAAATAATACTCTAATTTTTAAAGCGGAATTAAGACAACCTAGTTGATTCTCTGTTTTACCAGCTACATTACTATATTATAAAAATGACATCAGAAGAATATAATTTTAAATTCATCTTAAATGGAACTTCTGCTAGTTGGACAGCTTATATTTGAAAAGATGACTATAAATCGCTACCAATGTGTATTTGTTGTACAGCAGTGAAATTAATGTTCTTTCTACCACAAAATTAAGACAATTTTTTTAAAACATTAAAGGTGAAAGGGGTGCAACATATGAACTATAGAAACTTCAGAAGTAGAAGAAGGACTGAAGGATAGTAATACTTTTTAGCATATTATCTGATAAGTGTAGATTGTACTTGATAACTACTTGATATACAGGACTAGGACTTTACTTATCATTGCTCATCTTTTCTGAACCATGCCTAATTTCTCTTGCAGTGATATTCTAACCCTTTCTCTCTTGCTGATTTAGGCTTATCCTTTTTGTCATGTCTTCTCCATCCTCCTGCTAGAGCATCAGCACCTTGGCTTTAGACTGCTTACTGCTTATACAGTATCACAGTACAGTAACAGTCTACAGTCATGGCTACTGAAGCCTGGCAATGCATCAGAACCCACAGCCAGAACAACATCGTAGTGAAGAAAAGAATGAAGGAAGTACACAGTACTTTTAAAATGGCTGGCTTGGTAGCTGGTGTTCACTCTCTATGTCAGAGTTCTCTCTTGTGGTGTGTCTTTTTTCTTTCTACAGCTAAGAGAGGAAACCTGTGTGGGCTTGTATTGGGGGAGTCCTACACCCTGTAAGTGCGTAACGTTCCCACTCAAACCAATGAAACCTTGCACTTTCCAGTTACCATGCCAACTCCAGTTCCTCCTCCACCCTACTGTCTCCATGGCAACCGTGGCTTTAGATTGTTACTCTAGCAACAGCACCATGGTAACAGTCTACAGCCATGGTCGCTAGGGGCAGATGTCATCAAGAAAAAAAAAAGTCATGGATAGTAATTACGTATATACATATATATTGTTTAAATTATCATCTTGTTTAGAGAGTTGCTTGGACACTAGAGTTGTTATCTTGACATTATCATGGCGTGTTAAGTTATAGATATATTTGAAATAGTGTATTTATACTCTATTATATCACAATTGCAAAATAAATCAAATATATCTGAAACACAAAACTGTTTATGTATTGAAGTAATGTAAGTAATGAAACACATGGACAAATCATGCTGCTTTCCAATTTTACTTTATTGGCCATAACATGTTTCTTTACTGTTTAATCACCACAGTGTAGTGATGAATGCTAATAGCACATGCTGCACAGATGAGTCAGCCAGCTCCAACACCTGTTCCACTCTCTGTTTATCAGACAAGAGCAGCCTTACTTCAAAGCAGCAGAGCTGGGAATTCCCAGTGGGCAGTGCTGTAACCTGCAGGCAGTTGCAAACACATACTGGGTCCTACATATGTGGGCAAACCCACGTGTACACATACAGATATACACAACTGATAAGCCTATAATAAACACACAGAGTCACTAAGTGAACTGATACTGAGTGCACTTTGTCTCAAGTACAGTTCTGTAACATCCAGAGTTATTCTGCCCTCTAGAGGCTAGGATCTGGCAGTGTCATCAACTTCACAAAGATCAAAAGTTTTTCCGAGCAAACAAGTGTCTGATTTCATGAAATAAATCTAACATTAAAAATACTTGCCATGCTATTGTGTGAATTCTTTCAAATTAACTTATATATATGTATATATGTATATATGTATATGTATATATATATATATATATATATATATATATATATGTGTGTGTGTGTGTGTGTGTGTGTGTGTGTGTGTGTGTGTGT